>CAUYRH010063168.1:0-14649 GCA_963574655.1 Perodicticus potto | reverse complement strand
AATAAGAGACTCTGTGTCTTATGACACTTTTGGGGATCCCTATGAGGTGAATATTGGTTTTCTTCGAGTTATCCCAGAGCTCTCTGAGAGAGTGATCTGTTTTTGCCTTCCATTTCTCTTGCTCTTTGGAGGTTTGAGAGCATTCGAAAGCTTTGTCTTCCATGTCAGAAGTCCTTTCTTCTGCTTGCTCCATTCTGTTACTGAGGGATTCTACTAAATTTCTCAGATCTTTAAGGGCTGCAACTTCTTGTCTCAATGTGTCAAAATCTTTGGTCATTTTGTCTTTGAATTCGTTGAATTCTTGAGACATCTTTTGGGTCATCTTTTGGATTACTGCTTGCAATTCTAATTCCATCTTTTCCTCCATTCCACTGATCTTATTTGCAATCCAGATTCTGAATTTGATTTCAGACATCTCAGCCATTTGCCAAGCAGGAGATCTTGTGCTGTGTCTGCCTTGTTGTTCCTGGGAGGAGTTGGTCTACTCTGATTATTTATATTGCCAGAGTTTTTCCATTGATTCCATCCCATGATTGTTTTTCACCATTGTGTCTGGCTGTCCTCAGAGTTGGGAAGGTGTCACTAGAAGATTAGACGCTGGCGGGACCACTCTATTGTTGCTGGAACTTTGTAGTGAGTGACTCTGTGTAGATTTTCTCAGATTGCCCCAGGCAGGGAGTTCTGGCAGCAGAGCAGCCCTGGAGTGTGGCACCCCTGGATCCAGCAGCAGAGCAGGGGATGGTGCACACAGTTCTGGGAGTGCCAGGCACAGGGCATGTGATCACCGGGGGAGTTCCTGGCTGTGGGCAGGCCTACAGAGGCCTGGCAGTCACCAGTGGAGTCCCTGGCAGAGGGCCAACTTGTGGAGGCCCTGCAGACTCGGAGCACGGGTCACGTGGTTTCTGGGGTATTTCCCAGCCAGAGGTGGGCTTGCAGGGTCCTGGCAGTCACCGGCAGTGTTCCTGGCAGAAGGCAGACTGCGGGGCCCGGCAAGTGTGGGGTGCAGGTCCACATGGTTGCCAGGGGAGTTCCTTGTTGGGGAAGTGTCTGTGGAGGCCCTGCAGGTGCCAGACACAGGCTCGCACAGTCACCAGAGGAATCTTTGGCCAAGGGCGGGCTTGCAGGGGACCGGCAATTGCTGTTGGAGTCCCTGATAGAAGGAGAGACTGCGGAGGCCCTTCAAGTGGTGGGCCATGCGGTTGTCTGGGAAGGTTTTGGCCAGCGGTGGGCCTGCAGAGAGGCCTGGCAGTTGCCACTGGTGGAGTCCCTGGAAGAAGGGGGGCCTGTGGAGGCCCCATGGGTGCCAGGCCGAGGCCCACGCAGTCACCAGGAGTGTCCTTGGCCAGGGGCCTGGCAGTCGCGGGTGGAGTCTCTGGCAGAAGACAGACCTACAGAAGCCTGGCAAGTGCAGGATGCAGAGCCAGGTGGTCGCTGGTGGAGTTCCTGGCTCGGGGCAGGCCTGCAGAGGCCTGGCAGTAGCCAGCAGAGCCCCTGGCAGAAGGCTGGCCTGCAGAGGCCCTGTGGGTGCCAGGCGGAGGCCCCGTGTGGTTGCCGGGTCTCTCCCTGGCTGGGGGCAGACCTGCGGGGGCCTGGCAGTTGTGGGCAGAGTCTCTGGCAGAAGGCAGACCTGTGGAAGCCCTGCAGGCTCAGGGCACGGGCTGTCAGGGTATTTACTGGTCAGGGGCAGACGTGCAGTGGCCCTAAGGGTGCCAAGCAGAGGCCCATGCATCTCCATGTGAGTTCCTGGCCGGGGGAGGACCTGTGGAGGCCTGGCAATCACCGGCAGTGTCTCTAGCAGATGGTGGGCCTGCAGAAGCCCAGCAAGCATGGGGCGCAGGGCCAGGTGGTCACGGGGGGAGTTCCTTACCCTGGGTGGGCCTGCAGAGGCCTAGTGGTTGCAGGCAGAGTTACTGGTAGAAGGTGGGCCTGTGGAAGTGCTGCAGGCTCAGGCACGGGGCCGCACAGTCGCCAGGGGATTTACTGGCCAGGGGGCTGGCCTGCAGGGGCCCTGCAGGTGCCAGGAGGAGGCCTGCGCTATTGCTGGGGGTGTTCCTGGCCAGGGAGGGACCTGCAGAGGCCTGGTGGTTGAAGGCAGAGTTCAGAAGGCGGACCTGTGGAAGTCCTGCAGGCTTGGGGCACAGGGCTGCACCATTGCCAGGGGATTTACTGTCCACGGGCAGGCCTGCAGGGGCCCTGTGGGGGCCAGACGGAGGCCCGCACAGTCCCCAGGCAAGTTCCTGGCCGGCGGCGGACCTGCAGAGTCCTGGCAGTTGCCGGCAGAGTCTCTAGCAGACGGTGGGCCTACGGAAGCCTGGCAAGCACAGAGTGCAAGGCCAGGCATTTGCCGGAGGAATTCCTGGCCGGGGGTGGGCCTGCAGAGGCCTGGCTGTTGCAGGCAGAAGTCCTGGGAGAAGGCAGGCCTGCAGAAGCCCTGCAAGCTCGGGGCGCAGGGCCGCACGGTCGCCAGAGGATTTATTGGCCAGAGGCGGACGTGCAGGGGCCCTGCAGGTGCCAGGCAGAGGGCTTGCACAGTGGCCATGGGAGTTCCCGGCCAGGGGCGGACCTGCGGAGGCCTGGTGGTCACCGTCAGAGTCTCTAGCAGACAGCGGGCCTGCAGAAGCCTGGCAGGCACAGGGCGCAGGGCCAGGCACTCGCCTGCGGCTTTCCTGGCTGGAGGGAAGGAGGCTCGCCATGGCCCCCCAGGAGTCTTTTCCTGGTGGGGCACTTGTTCTGGCAGGCGGTGTTAGGGGCGCTGCTCAGGGACCTCCTCCTTCAGTCTCAGCGGGGGTTAGGCTTCTGGTTTGTCAGGTAAGTGGGGAAGATTGTGCTCTAAGTTCAGAATGGTGGTGAAAACTTTAGTTCAGTTTTTCTGCCTAGCAATAGAGTTTTCAGAGTCACACTGGGGTGCTCAGGGGAAGCATACCCCACTTCCCACAGCACTCTTCTGTGGGGTGAGGCAAGAGTTCCACAGTTCACCACTTGTCTATAGAAAACCTTCAGGAGCAAAAGAGGAGGAAAAAAAGAAAGGAAACAGAAAAGGAAGAAACTCAGAGCTTTTTTGGGGGAAGGTAGGACACTTTTCCTTTCAGATGAATTTTGTACCTGAAGCTTGCTTTCTTGGAGTCGCAGCCTGTCTCAGCAGAGGTGACCCGCAGAAATCACTTCTCTCTCTCTTGGCTGAGTTCCCAGTATTCAGCTTAATTGTGCAGTTTCTGGAGATTATCTTCCCTTTTGGACAGGAGCCTTTTTTGGAAGCTGATTCCAGTCAGCCATCTTGCTCCGCAGAGGAAGATGCAGATTACTTGTTTCACCCAGCCAAAGTAAACAAATACTTATTTCAAATGCCAGACATGGCCCATCTAGACCAAATTTAGGCTTATCACAATAACTGGGAAGACTGCCTGAAAAAAATATTAAGACAACAAGCAGTTAGGAATGACTGAATTTACATTCTATAATGAGAACTCCATGGATTTTATATCATGTTAACCATACTAAACATAAAAATAACCAACAGATATAATGTTCTATGGTATAAAATGGTTAGTTATCCTTTTTGTGACTTTTTATCACCCTCTGTTTGGAATCACAAATTCCTATTAATCCAACCTCTTTAAAATAAAAAGTCTAACTATTTCTTTCACTCCCACTGCTCTAGTCCAAAACATCATTAGCTTGGCTGGGGCTACTGTAGTAGTCTATCAATAGTCTCTGCTCCAACTCAGCCCCCATACTCCATCACAGACCATCCCTCACACTGCAGGAAGAATCATTTTTCAGAAACAAAATCCAGCTTGTATTTCTCCTGCTTTAAAATCTATTAGTTATTTCCCAATGCACTTGTAATGAAAAGGAAATATGGTTCACAGAGGTCTCCCGCTTACCTCACCAATCTCATCTATTTTAATTCTTTTCTTGCTCATACTTTCCAGCCACATTCATTTTCTTCCTGTAGCTTAAACAACAAGATTTCCTATTTCAATGTCTTTGAACTTTCTTTTCTCTCCAACTAGGAAGTTTAAACCCTAGTTCTTCAATTTCTTGACACTCTTTACTTTGAAGGTTCTACTCATTTATCATTGCCTCTTAAAGGTCTTCCACAATGACAATCCTAAAGCTGTGACTCTACCCATAATCCCTCCCCACTTCTAATGTAGCATCTAAAATATGAATGGAAACAGAAGCAAAAACAAAGATCATAGGATCATCTCAACAGATATAAAAAAAAAGTATTCAACAAAATCCAGCACCCTTTCATAATAAAAACCTTCAAAAAACTAAGCATAGAAGAAATACATCTCAAAATTATAAATCCATGTCTGAAAAACCCATGGCCAGCATCATACTGAATAGGGGAAAGTTGAAAGCATTCTCCCTAAGAACCATAACAAGAAGATAAGGGCGCCTACTGTCACCACTTCTTTTCAATGTAGTATTGGGAGTCCTAGCCAGATTTATCAGACAAGAGAAAGAAATAAAGGCTATTTAAATTGGGAAAGAGGAGGTCAAACTGTCAGTTTTCACTGACAAAATGATCTTGTATCTAGAAAATCCCAAAGACTCCAGCAAAAGACTACTAGAATTGATAAGTAATTTCAGCAAAGTTTCAGGTTACAAAATCAATGTACACAAATCAGTAGCATTTCTATATACCAATTAACAGTCAAGCTGAGAGTCAAATTAAAAGCTCAATATCATTTACAATAATGACAAAGAAAATAAAATACTTAGGAATATACTTAACCAAGGATGTGAAAGATCTCTACCAAGAGAACCATGAAACACTAATGAAAGAAATCACAGATGACACATACAAATGGTAAAACATCTCATGCTCATAGATTGATAGAGTCAACATCATTAAAATTTCTGATTGCCAAATGTGATTTATAGATTCAATACAATACCCATCAAACTACCAATATCATATTCATAAATCTTGAAAAGAATATTCTATGCTTTGTTTGGAAACAAAAAAGAGCTAAAAAGAGCCAAAACAATTTTATGCAAAAAGAGCAAAGCAAATATAATGAAACATCACATTACCAGACTTCAAATTACATACCATAAGGCTATAGTAACCAAAGAAGCATGGTATTGGTACAAAAAGAAAGACATAAACAAATGGAACACAAAAGAGAACCCAGATATAAAACAATTTACTCATAACCAACTGATCTTTACAAAGCAGACAAGAACATATACTGGGAAAAGGAAGCCTTGTTAAATTAATGGTGCTAAGAAAACTAGACAGCCACATGCAGAAGAATGAAACAGAACCCCTATCTCTAACCATTTACAAAAATAATTCAAGATGGGTAAAAGACTTAATTGTAAGTGAAACCATAACAATCATAGACAAATATATGGGGAAATCTCTTTTTAGACATTGGCCCAGAAAAAGAATTTATGATTAAGATGCCAAAGACATGATAGCAACAAAATAAATAAATAGGACTTCAATTACAGATCTTTTTCTTCTTTATACATTTGATTTATTGCATTTTCTAAAATTAACATGTACTTTTTACATTAAGAAATTAGTAATTTTAAAAAAATCTCAAGAATAATACAGAGAATTCATTTACTTTTTTCTGAATAAATTCCCCTAAACTTTCAGAATAACCCACCCAATGGTCCCGAACTTAAGAATCTTCCATTCTCCTAGTGTGCTCCAATTCATTCAAGGCCCTGTTCAAATGTTACTTCATTGTTAAGTTTTCCCTAGATCATCCAGGAATAAATGTCCCTTCCCTTATTTCCCGTAGCATCTCATAATGACTACTACTATAGCTCTTATCACACTATATTATAATAATTAGTTTATATTTCCTACATCAGTCAAGACTATATCTTCACCATTGTATCCCCAGTACCTGCCATGGTATACGTATAGTACTGAGAATATTTAAAGACTCTGATTTATTTTCAAATAAATAAATATGGAAGGAATTTCTCCATTTCCACAATAAACAAGAAAAATCTGGAATTTGGTCACTATAGGGTATAAATGATCTTAGAAACTATTCGCTCCCATTACCAGCTTTGGCCTGGACATTTCTAGGAACTCACTTTCTGATTCTCCAAAGGCCTCCTGTAATATTTACTCTTTCTTTTAAAAAATGATATCCATTATCTGAGAGGCAGCTTTTATGACTCCCCAACATGGACAAAATATCTCCAGTTACTTATATTCAAATATTCAAATGTATCTATCACGTGATGTGATAAATACTGTCGAAGGTACGAGGACACAGGAATGACCAGAAGTAGATGCAATGCCTGTCCCTGGTACTTAGTGAGTGAGAGAGACATGGAAACAAACAAATGAAAAATTACACGCAGGAACATATTTGAATTATTAGCAAGTTTTCCAGTTAAGTAAACAATTTGAAGAATTTAGGGTAGTACTGGAAGGCTGGAATTTAATGAATTAAGAATGATATGCTATCAATGTTTGCCTAAAAAACAATGGGAAGCCACTGAATATTCTTGAATAATGAGGTGGCCTAATCTGAGATGAGCTTTAGGACAAATATTTGGCAGCAACTTGTAGGATAATCTGGGACAATAAAACCTTAATTGTTGGGAAGTTTGATTGTTAAACTTGGGTAAATGTCTAAATGAGAGATAATGAGTGCCTACACTATTGTCACATAATTGGAGACAGACTATAATAATAATTAAGGAATTTTAAATCAGTAATGCATGAGCTATAGTTTAGAGAAAGCAAAAAGAAAAAGTAGTTATAAATGAAGCCAAAATATAAGTCTAAATGACTGAGAAAATGGTGATAATTCCTTCAATAACACTAAAATATCTGGGGTGGGTGTGAGACTGGCCTGGATTATGAAGAAAGATACAAATAGGATAAACTAGAAATGATGGCACAGAGTTTAGGAGAAAAATGAAGACTGGAAAGGGATGGGAATGGAAGCCTTGAGAATGGATCCTCTTCCTGAGAGAGAAATTACAGAAAAAGAAAAGACACATTCCTGGCCTAGGATTTGGACAAAGTTCTCTAGATATAGACTAAAGGGGAAAATAAGGCAGCAAAGGAGATTTAAGGGTATATTACTGAAGGTTTTCCAGAGAAAAAGAACCAATATGATATAGGCATAGATTAGATTTAGGTAAATATAGATAGATGATATCCATATATGGAGGGTGGGGGAGAGACAGATAAGGATACTATAAGAAATTGGTTTATGTGATTATACTGACTAACAAGTACCACACTCTTCAGCCAGTAAGCTAGAGACCTGGGAGAGAGAGTCTGTGGTTTCAGTCCACATTCACAGCCTCCAGTCTGAGTCTGAAGGCCTGAGACCCATGAGAGCCAATAGTATAAATCCCAGCCCAAGAGCAAGTGAAGACCAATATCCCAGTTCAAGCATTCAGGCAGAAAGACAGTGAAATTTCCCTTCTGCCTTTTTGTTTTATTCAGACCCTCAGTGGATTAGACAATGCCCACCCACACTGGAGAGAGCAGTCTATTTTAATTAGTCTTTATGTTCAAATGCTAATCTCTGCCAGAAACAACCCCCACAGACAAAACTCCCCCACAAAAAAGTTCAACCAAATATCTGGGCATCCCATGGCCCAATCAAGTAGGCACATAAACTTCACAAGGGAAAACTACAAAGGCACACTCATCCCCTCCATTTAGAAGAACAAACTGTTAACAAGGAAGGAAAGAAAGTTCAACATTAGTTTTTCATTATTCTTCTCGCTCTCCTATATTTATAAGGCACCTGTCATTAAGGTCACCTGTCATCACGTGATACCCAGTTGCCATTATGTTGTGGTGGAGATGACCCATCATCTGTGGTCAATCAACACAGGGATCACTGGCAGTGGGTTTCATGTAAACCAGCCGAGTCAGTTCCCAAGGCCAGATGGACACATTTCATTTAATATTGAGCATGGTGAAAATTCTCTAAATCACATTATATCAGATATTGCTTCTACAAACTCAGCGTAATTATCACTTCATTTTGTGTTTTCCACTGAGACCTACTTTCATCTGAAGTTAAGTTCCCACACAGTCAAAGGCACATCTAATTTGGTAATACTGGGGCACTGTAGGCATGATTTCCATTACAGCCTTTTATAAGGCATAAGTGAAAGACAGTAGTAGAGACCAATCTAAAATGTGGCCCCCTACAAAAAAAAAAAGAAAGAAAGAATGAAAGAAAGAAATTTGGCTCAATTTAAAATGTTTTCATTTGAAAGAGAAATAAAATAGGAACTGTAATGTTAACCGCACCAAAAAAACTTACTTTTTCATATAACTTGAGTCACATGAATTAACAGTGGAGAGTTTTATACACACACACCTTCCTGCATGTGTGCATACACGTGTAATAAGCATGTATACACACATATATACACAATCAGAATCAAAGGAAGAAAAATAGCAGTCTGTCTAGAGAAAGATGGCCAAACCTAGCCTTTTACACCTCAACAGCCACATGTGCACACAGGCTCAAGCAGGCAACGTGAACACAGGGGCCTTTCCTGGTCAGAACTAATCCACACAGTACTTTTAGAAATAGATCAAAGAAAATATCAATATAAGTACAGAAGCAACAAAACATACACACACACACAAGTGCTAGTGGAAAGGGGTCTTAAGAGACTGTGGTACCTGGCAAAAGGCCCCACAAAGAAACCCACAAGCCAATTAACATTTCTGAGGCCACCACGTTAGCCTAGATTTAGTTTCCATGGCAATAAACAGCAGAGTTCTGCTACTGCCTATCCTGAAGAGAAGGTCAGAAAGAGTAAAATCATTTAATGATAAAATGTAATCATCAAAGCCCATTACTCATCATTGTCAGAAATAACTGTTTTCTGAAATTGTGGACTTTTATCCTGATTAAAAATGGAACAAACAGAGGATGTACAAAATCACTAAATAGTATGGTATTTTTATGCTAAACACCAACAAACCTATGTAAATAGCAAACAGATGATTTAGGGCTAACATCCACCATCATGCCTGAATCCTGCCACCTTCAACAGTGCTTAGCAAGATCAGAAGGGGTGTGACAATGGGTCATCTCTGACCAGGTTCTTCAGAAAGACAATATTTCCCTGTAAAGAATGACCTAAGAGCTGCAGCGCTTTTCCAACAAATACTTTAAACAAGAAGTACTTGTGACTCTCCCTGAGCTAGACCCAAAATTAAACTGTTGTGAGGATCAGACAACAGAGGCCTCGTGCATCCGTAGCTGGTAGATATTTTCCCAATGACCTGTGAGTCTCATTTAAGTTTTTCTACTTTCAAGGATATAGTGAAGAAGACTATATCTTAACAAGCATAGTTCTAGATCATCTCAGAAATCTCTCCTGCCTGTTCTACAGAAAGTATTTAACCTGAACGTAGCCACATGTGCAAAGTAATCCTGTGTTCTATCAGAGGCTGGAAAGAGGGAGAGTAGTGACAATTAACTGTCATTAACTATCATTCATTCCTCTTTCGATGATTCACTACACACCCGGTCTGTATCAGGCACTGCCCTGACTGTCCACAGGCCAGCCATTATTGTTCTGAGCCCTCTTGCCTCCCGTTTTCTCACATCTTGTCCCCTCTCTGTCTGAAGTGGTCTTTCCCAGGGCCCAAGTTAAAGATCCCTTTCGAGAGCTGATAGGTCCTCGTGTCTACTTTCTCCAGATTGCACTTCTTCCTCTATAATAATGTCTCCCTTTAGAGGTCTTAATCTTCATTTGTCTACCAAGCTCAGTGAAAGTTCTGGTCATTTCTTATTAATACAAATTATCTTATATCCCCAGTTGTAAGCACTGGGTCTGGCACATAATAAATATTTTTGTAAAGAATGAAATTTCTAAGGGATAGCAGAGCACAAAAGAGCTAATTAGCATAGCATGGCACAGCACTCAGCACAGAGTTGCTATTGCAAAAAGCAGTGCTAATTAAGACGTAGCCATATAACTGAACAGATTATGACTTAATCTGAAAACCATTACAGAATGCAGAAATTTCTACAGTGAAGGATCTGTACCTGGTTAACTTATTTTCTACCCAGAAAAAGAGTATCTGAAACTTTTGATGGCTTGGTAAGAATTAAGGTAAAAAACACTAATTTAGAAGTCAGATATTTGAAATTCAGGGTAATGTTCACAGCAGGCTGAAGTTGCTAACCTTTCTTGAATTATGATTACTAAGCAAATAGTAAAGAGATTGACTTAAGGCACATTAGCTGCATTCTGAGGTACAGCAGACAGAACACTCAACCACGAGAAAGAGCTGGTTCTTTCCCCAGCACCGCCACTCGCTAGCTCTCATGGACCTCACTGAGTCACAACCTCCTCACCTGTAGGGCAGGCAGGCCTGACTCCATGACCTCCATAGTACAGCCCAGTCCAAGCCTTCCCCAAGTCTGTGAAAAACACAACCAACTGGATACAAATGATTAATAAGCTAATTATAATACTTACCTAATCAAGTCTCCAAGAACCTTTAATACAACAAACATGTCCTGAAGAGAAATTACAATATTACTCTCAAAAATGAAAGTTTCATTACATAAATATTCTCTGGTATTCACTTGATCTCTCTATACCAGTTCAGATTAGGAAGTTTTGCTGAATTTAACAGCTGGAATAATTCATGCACCCTATAGAAGGGAAGCAAAAAGCAAGGCAGTCTGCTCACAAACAGACTTCATCTCATCTCAGCATGTTTAGGTGCCAACCAGGAGAAACAGACACAATAGGATCAGTTCAACTGCATCACAGGGGGAAGGCTCCTGCTGTTCACCTCTTGACAAGAAATTGGTTCTCCAGGCTCGGCGCCTGTAGCTCAGTGGCTAGGACATCAGCCACGTATTCCAAAGCTGGCATGTTTGAATCCAGCCTGGGCCTGCCAAACAACAATGATAACCACAACCAAAAAATAAAAATAGCTGGGGGTTGTGGCAGGTGCCTGTAGTCCCTGCTACTTGGGAGGCTGAGGCAAGAAAATTGCATACGCCCAAAAGTTTGAGGTTGATGATGCCCTCTACTGAGGGCAACATAGTGAGACTCTGTCTCAAAAAAAAAAAAAGAAAAGAAAGAAGGAAAGAAATTGGTTCTCCATCAAAAAATTCTTTAACAAAACAGTCAATAACTTTAAAAATTATTTATTCTAGGCAGAAATGAATTTTAATAAAAACAAAAACAATGCTTGCCAAGATAAATCAAAATATTAACTATATCATCTCAAAAAATGAATATTAACACCTGTTAAAATATAATCATGTAATAAAACTGCCTTAAGTTACAAGCAAAAAGAATAAATCAGCCAGTTGGCTAACTAAGATCACTGAATTTAAGTTTTGAGGTCATTGACTTTTTGTTCTTATTTTTTCTATATCATCAGCATGGGAACACCAAATTCTCTCTGCTTTCTCCTCCTACTTTAATTACCCTCCAACATTTATCTTAGTTTCTAAAAACCATATAAATTGAAAAATGTAAAATGGAAACATTTTAGGGAGACTATTTGCTTCATTCATTCATTCACTCACGAAAACATATTAGTTCACACCTATTGTACAACAAGACCAGTTCGAAGTCCCAAGAGTAATTTAAGTTTTAAATAGAAAAGGCAGGCCTTGGTTTTGAAATAATCATAAACTATTGAACAGATAAAGTATATTCATCAATTCAAAATTAATTTCAAGGGTAAATAAGAATTAGAGAATTCAGTATAATTTTACATAAATGTGCTAAAAAATAAAACCATCTTTGGAGCAGAGTTACTCTTGAAACTTGGTTGCCCTTGAAAAGATGACATGAGAACTAGACGTTAACTAATTGGCTAAGTTTATTATGCCAGAAACTAAGGAAGTGCTCAAAGAAAAGAGGGAAGAGAACACACAGCAAGGGTATAGCCACCAGCTCACAGGGGTTCTCCCCAGCCAAACCTGGAACAAGATTAGCACCAAAGAAAATTAAGTTCAGCAATAAATCATAAACAATTAAAAAACAGGAATCCGAGAGTCTATACAAATAATTAGATAAGTAAATAATCGAAAAGTTATTTAGATATTAGGTAAGTAAATAAATAACTTATTATAGTAGAATGGTAAGTGCCAACTGGCATTTCATTATATCTTTGGTAGACTGAAGATGGTTCTAACCAGGGCCTGCTTTTTCTTTTTCTTTTTTTTTTTGAGACAAAGTCTCACTTTTGCCCTGGGTAGAGTGCCAAGGTGTCACAGCTCATAGCAAACTCAAACTCTTGGGCTCAAACAATCCTCTTGCCTCAGCCTCCAAGTAGTTGGGACTATAGGTGCCCACCACAATGCCCAGCTATTTTTTCTTGTTTAGCAGGCCTGGACCAGGTTGGAACCCACCGGCCTTGGTGCATGTGGCTGGTGCCCTAACCACTGAACTATGGGTGCCCCAAGGGCCTGCTTTTTCTAACTAAAAAATATTAGATTCCCTTGGGGGCTTGAACAATTCTAGTTATAAAAAAATGCCAAGGAATGCTGATTTATGAATTTATAAGTAAATGAATGAATGATTCAATCAAATAGTCTCCCTAAAAAATTGTTTGTTTTAACACTTTTCAGTTTATATCCTGCTGGAGTTGGAAAATCATCATTTCACAGCCATTGTGGTGAGGATTGAATCAGGAAAAAATCCTCAATGGACATTAATTCAAGAAGAAAATTGAGAAGGAAGAATGTACTTCCATATCTTTATACAGAATGCTTATTAGCTACAAAGGAAAAAAATAAACAGTAATATACAATGCAGAAATTGGGCGACTCTTGAATGGATGATCCAAATTCACACAACCAATGAGGGACATATGGGCATCATGTACCTCCAGATGCCATAGCTGAGAAGGGCACAGCCTCATCTGTGCAGTGTTCTAGCCAAAGCTACAGACCCTTATTCTAACCACAATTAGGGGAAACAACAGAAAAACACAAGGTGAGGAATGTTCTTTTTAAAAGCAAGGATGAGAGCTACAGTCTTCAAAAACATTAATGTCATGTAAGACAAAGGAAAGCTATGGAAATGTTTCAGGTTAAAAGAAGCAAAAGAGACAGGACAACTGAATGCATCTCTACCCCTAGGTTGAATCCCTTGCTGAAGGGAGAAATGCTAGAAAGGACATTGCTAAGTCAACTGATGAAACTGAAATAGGAATGATGAATTGAAATAGCAGGTCAGCCACAGATACACAGAGAGGGAGAGGTAGATAAGAGACCTCATAGTGCACGGGGCCACGTCAGTGCAGATACACAGAGGGGGAGAGGAAGACGAGAGGCCCCACAGTGCACGGGGCATTCTGGAATCTTCCTTTTTTATATTTTCTTGGTGGTTACAAGTGTATATGCCATACACATTTTTCTTGTATCTTAAAATTTTAAAAGTTAAAAAATGAAGCCACAATGCCACTTATTTATCTAAAGAAATTCTAATTTAGATTAATCCGTGTGGGTGACACAAAACCTACAAAAACAAAGAGCAGGTGGGTCCCTGCTAGGTATTCAGAACAATGGAAAATTGAAAACATCTCCCTTGCCTCTGAACACTACAACATCCTGATTTGGCTTCGTTAGTCCAACACAACTGGTCACCCTCTCTCACAGCAAAGTATAGCCATAATTGTATTTTATCTATAGAATGTTGGTGGCATATAAATATAATGCAGATCAGAGATAGGTAAGACCTGTGGATTAGGTGCTTCTCTGGTGAGGAATATAGAGATAAGTTATTAAGGCAGCTGTTTTGTTGCTGCCGTTAAGATTTTTTATTGAATTATGGTGAACAGCACAAATCATGAGTATTCAGCTGTATGAATTTACACTAGTTAACATAACCAGTTATCTATCCCTTGAATACAAACAAAAATATTACCAGAACTCTTCCTTTTTGAAAACTGGACTCAAACTAACCATTTTTCTGACTCCTTGCTGTGTCAATTAGTTTTGCCAGTTTTTGAATTTTATATAAATGAAATCATACAACATGGATTGCTGTGTTTGACATCTTTCTCTCAATGTTATTCATGAGTTGTTGCAAGTAGCAATAGTTTGTTGATGTTCATTGCCATATTGTGCTTTTTTTCCATTCTATCATTAATGAGCAATTTTCTGGTTTGAAGACATTATGAATAATGCTGCTATGAAAATTCTTGCACATTTTTGGTATATATATGTATGTTTTGTTGCTGAATGTAAAGATAGGAATAGAGTTTTCAGGTCATAGGCTATCATATGTTTAGCTTTCATAGATACTGCCAAATAGTTTTCTTAAATTATTTGCCATTTGACCCTATAATTCCTCTACTTGGTATATACCCAGAAGACCAAAAAACACAATACAACAAAGATATCTTTACCAGAGTGTTTATTGCAGCCCAATTCGTAATCGCTAGGTCATGGAAGAAGCCCAAGAACCCATCGACACACGAATGGCTTAATAAACTGTGGTACATGTATACCATGGAATATTACGCAGCCATAAAGAAAGATGGTGACTTTTCCTCTTTCATGTTTACATGGATGGAGCTGGATCAGGTTCTCCTTAGCAAAGTGTCTCTAGAATGGAAGAAAAAGTATCCAATGTATACATCCCTAATATGAGGCAAATTTATATCTTTCAAGTGTAGGCTACAACCCA
>CAUYRH010063166.1:0-17998 GCA_963574655.1 Perodicticus potto | reverse complement strand
AAGTTCTTTGGTTTTAGGAGATTAAAAGTCGATGACCATTCTCTTCTAGCTTGAAAGGTTTGATCAGAGAGATCTGCAGTTTTTCTAATATTCTTCCCCTTGTAGGTAATGGATTTCTTACATCTGGCTGCTTTCAGAATTTTCTCCTTCATATTAACTTTAGTGAACTTAATTATGATGTGCCTAGGAGTTGTCTTATTCGGGTTGAGTTGTCCTGGGGTTCTGAAACTGTCTGCTATCTGAGATTCAGAATCTCTTGGCATGTCTGGAAAGTTCTCTTTCATAATCTCATAAAGAAGAGACTCTGTGCCTTGTGACGCCACTTCATCATTTTCAGGTATCCCTATGAGGCGAATATTGGTTTTCTTCAAGTTATCCCAGAGCTTTCTGAGAGAATGATCCATTTTTGCCTTCCATTTCTCTTCTTATTTGGAAGTTTGGGAGCATTTGAAAGCTTTGTCTTTCATGTCAGAAATCCTTTCTTCTGCTTGCTCCATTCTGTTACTGAGGGATTCCACTGTATTTCTTAGATCTTTGAGGGCTGCGACTTCTTATCTCAATGTGTCAAAATCTTTGGTCATTTTATCTTTGAATTCGTTCAGTTCTTGAGACATCTTTTGGGTCATCTTTTGGATTACTGCTTGAAATTCTACTTCCATCTTTTCCTCCATTGCGCTGATCTTATTTGCTATCCAGACTCTGAATTCAACTTCTGATATCTCATCCATTTGCTTATGCAAGGGATCTTGTGCTGTATCTACCTTGTCATTCCTCATTATTCATATTGCCAGAGTTTTTCTGTTGATTCTGCCTCATATTATTTTTCACTGTTGCCTATGACAGTCCTCAGAGTTGGGGAGGTGTCTCTACAGATCTGACTCCAGCAGGATCACTCTGTTGTTATTGGATCTTTGTAGGGAGTGACCCTGTGTAGCTCCTCTGGGGCTGCCCCACCCAGGGAGTTCTGGCTGCAGGTGCAGCTCAGGAGTGTGGCATACTCAGATCAAGCAGCAGGGCTTGAGATGGGGCACCAGTGGCCTTTGCAAAGGGAGCCTGTGCCTCCAGCAGTCTCTGACTGGGAGGAGGGCTCTGGAGGGAGGGCACGGGTCACGCAGCCAGACGGTTGGGCCAGTGGGGAGGCAGAGAGGGTCGCGGACGAGGCAGGTTGTGTGGCTCCCAGAGTTTCTGGCCCAGGCAGGAAGGCAGAGGCCTGGCAGGTTCCTGGTGGAGCTCCTGGTGTTGTTGGCAGCAGGCGTAGGCCCGGTGTGGGGGTCTCAGCGGGGTCCCTAGCCACAGCAGGACAGGAGGCGAGCCAAGGTCTGGAAGAGTCCCTGGCTGCTGCAAGCAGAAGGCCAAGTCACTGAGGGCGTGGATCAGAGCCACACAGGGGTCCTGGCAGGCAGCAGGCCGAGGCTGGGCAGGGCACAGATCACCCTGGGAGGGAGTCCCAGTGGACTTCCTGGCTGCTGCTGGCAGCAGGTCAAGGTCTGGCCTGGGTGCCAATCGGGGCTACGCAGGGGTCCCCGCCGCAGAGTGGAGTTCCTGGCTGCTGTAGGCAGCAGGCCTGGGGCACGGATGGGAGCCAGACAGGGGTCTCAGTGGGCGGCACAGATCGGTACCATGGGGGAGTCCCTGCAGACTTCCTAGCCGCTGCTGGCAGTGGGCTAGACCCAGAGGGGTGGAAATCAAGGGGTGCGGAAGTCCTGGAGGAGTTCCTGGCCACTGGTGGCATGGGCCAAGGCCCGGTGGGGGTCCCGGCAGTGTCCCTGGCCTGGGGGCTGGCTGGGGCTCGGTGGGGCCCCAAGTCTCCTACCTGGCGGCACCTGATCTGGCAGATAGGGAGAGTGGGTGCTGCTTAAGTCTTCCTCCCTCAGTTTCAGCAGAGGTCAGGCTTCTGGTACCTCAGGTAAGGGGGGGAAGGGTGTCTTGGAAGTTCAGAATGGTGGAAAACTTTAGTTCAGTTTTTCTGCCTGAAGCTTGGTTTCTGGACATCGCAGCTTGCCTCAGAGGTGACCTGCGGCTATCACTTCTCTCTCTCTCAGCTGGGCTCCCAGTCTTCAACTCAATTGGGCAGTTTCTGAAGGTTATCTTTCCTTTTGGACAGGAGCCTCTGTTGGAAGCTGCTTCCAGTTGGTCATCTTGCCCCTCTCTCTGATTATTTTTATTTTTATTATTGAGGTTAAGAGTTCTTTATATGTTTGGATATAGGTCCTTCATTATGCTATATTTGACCTACCAATATTTTCTCTCATTCTGTTGCAGATCCAAAAAGATAGAAAGTAGTAATGATTTCCAAAGGGTAGAAGAGAGTGGAGGATGACACCTAATGGGTACAGGATTTCTTTCTGTAGGATGAAAAGTACTAAAATTTATGGTGAAATTCGTACAACTTTGTAAATATGTGAAAAAACATTGACTTGTTCATTTTAAGATGGTGAAATTCAGGTGTGGGCCAGTGGCACAATAGATAATGCATCTGACTATGGATCAGAAGATTCAAGATGGTGAAATCTGTGGTGTGGTAATTATATCTTTGTAAAGATGCAGTTGTTTTTAATTGAACAGCTTGAAAGTGACAGGACTAGGATTGGAACACAAGTTTGCCAAACTCCAGAAGTCTGACTACATTACACAGCCATGGGGATAGGAGGCAGTGTTGGACAGAGAAAGTACAGAAAAGAAAAATGATAGACTACACAGACATCAAGCTGTTCACAAAACTACATGTAGAGATGGATGAAGATGCATTTGCTCACACATATACTCTCCTTCCTGCTTGAAAATTCTAGGAAAGGACAGAAGAAATTATTTTTAATAAAAAGAAACACATAGAGATATGGTCAACTAAACATAATTCCATCAGTAAACCATATAATTTAAGGAATGTTGGAAACATCCAACAAAGAGAAGTCTAAGACCAGGTTTCATGGGTGAATTCTACCAAACATTTAAAGAATAACTAATACTGACCTTCCTTAAATTTCTCCAAATAATAAATCTTAGTGTTTTATACCACTGTAGGATGGCTGTAGTTAGCAATAATATATTATATAGTTTCAAATAGCTTTGAAGGAGGATATTGTGTGCTAATTTCTCTGATCTGATCACTATATATTCATTATATGTATCAAAACATCACTATATGTCCCATAAGCATGTACAATTATGTATCAATTTTTAAAAAATTTAAATAAGATTAAAAAAGAAACAAAAAATAGGATAGGGAATACTCTTAACCTCATTTTATGAGGCTAATATCACCTGATATTAAAGCTAGAAAAAGACACCACAGAAAAGAAAAGTTGCAGGCCAATATCACTGATTCATGCAAAATTTTTTTCTTTTATTTCAGAATATCATTGGGGTACACACAATTTGGTTACATAATTTGCTTTTGTATATTTTATGTCAAAGTTCTAAGTGTGACCTTCACCCAGAATGTGTGGGTAAAGATGGTCTACCCATGTTGTTACAAGTGATAGGATTTCCTTCATTTTTAAGTCTCAATAATATTTCATTGTATTGATCCATTTATCTGTCAATAGCCTTTTGGGTTATTTTTCAGCCTTGGCTCTCATAAATAATGCTTCAAAGAACACAGAAATGCAAGTATCTCTTTGAGATTCCGAGTTCAATTCTTTTAAGTATTCACCCAAGAGTGGGATTGCTGGATCACATGATGGTTCTATTTTTAATTTTTTAAGGAGTCTCTATTCTGTTTTCCGTAGTGGCTGCATCATTGTATACTTCTACCAACAAGGTACAAGAGTTCCAATTTTTACACACCGTTGCCAATATTTGTTATCCTTTTTTTGTTAATAGCCATTCTAACATTGATTAAGATATTAATTGTGGGTTTGTCATAAATGGCCTTTATGATACACTTGTTATACCTACTCCATTGAGTGTTTTTATTATGGAAGGGTATGGGATTTTGTTAAATACTTTTTCTACATCTATTGAGATGATCATATAATTTTAATCCTTCATTCTGTTGATGTGGTTTATCACATTTACTGATTTGCATATGTTGAAATATTCTTGCATCTCAGGAAAAAAATCACACTTGATTGTGGCATATGATCTTTTGACTATATTGTTGCATTTGATTTATTAGTATTTTGTTGAGGATGTTTACATCTATGTTCACTGGGGATATTGACCTGTACTTTTCTTTTCTTGTAGTATCTTTGTCCAGCTTTGGTATCAGAGTAATGAGTTTGGGAGTGTTTCCTTCTCTTCAGTATTTCTGAAAGACTTTAAGAACAATTTCATGAAAGAAAAGGTTTGGATTCATAGTTCCCTAGAAAGAGAAGGCACAGTATACCCACACAAGGCCACCTGCAGAATCACCAGGCTCAGGAGCAGAGGAAGTGAGAAAAAACATGGGCAAGAGCCTGTATCATGTCTTTGTGGAAAGGGATGGGCAAGTAGGTTTATAGTTGTCTGGTTTGAATGTTTTAGCAGGCTCCAGGGTACAGGGACTTCCCTGAGCAGTTTGATACCAGGCTCTGGGCTGATTAGAGCAGGGAGATAATGGCTTGACACATGGGTGCTCAAGGAATGGGGTGCTGGGAATGGGGTTCAGATTGGCTAATTTGTCAATGAAACTGTCTCTCCAGTATCAGAAAGGGGCCAGATGTCAAAACATCAGAAAATACAGAAAGTAAAAAGGAAGGCTTGACTAATACAAATTTGTTAGATCTGTAATGGCATCCTTTTTATTATTTACTTACTGTTTTATTACAAAATATCATGGAGATACACAAATTGTGGCTACATTATTTGCTTTTGTATAGATTGAGTCAAAGTTACATGTGTGCTCTTTACCCAAATAGCGTGCATTGTATCCATTAGGGGTAATTTACAGTTACCTCCTCCCCTCTCCCACCTGCTTAATTTTCTTTGAGTTTTATTTTCAGCAAAAAAAAAAAAAAAAAAAAAAAAATCCTAATATTAGTATTTGTACCATCTCTCTTTTTTTCTTGATCACTTTTTCTAAGGGGTTATCAGTTTTATTATTCTTCCACACTTGATCTTAGTCATAGTCAAAAGGCCAAGAAGCAATAATTTTATTACTCTTTTAAAGAACCAATACACATCTCCAACTTTTTATGGCATAAATTAATGGCTACATGAATTCCATCTGGTTGAGTTTGAACTCTGGCACCAGTTAGGAGTAATGAGTCATTTATATTGGATATCACTGGGTGCAGAACTTTACTGTGATTATTCTGTAGGCCTTGCAAGCAAACATAGCAAACTCATCCTCCTCCCTTACAGACATACAGAACCTTAAGAAAGCCATCCATGGGGCAATGTCTCCCAAAGAGTGGTCCTCAGAGTACCTGCATTAGAATCACCTGAGGACCCTGTTATAAATTCAGATTCCAGAGTCCTACCTCAGACCTACCAAGTCAAGCATATAGCCAGTAATGTGCATTAAAAAAAAATACCTCAGGCTCATGCCTATAATCTTAGCACTCTGGGAGGCAGATGGATTGCTTAAGCTCAGAAGTTGGAGAACACTCTGAGCAAGAGTGAGGCTCCATCCCTACTAAAAATAGAAAAAAACTACCCTAGCTGGTTGTGAATGCCTGTAGTTTCAGCTGCTCAGGAGGCAAGCTGAAGAGCCCAAGAGTTTGAGGTTGCTGTGGGCTATGATGCCACCCTAACCCTAACCCTAACTATACCCAGGACAGCTGAGTGTGACTCTGTCTCAAGAAAAAAAAACAAAAAAACAAAATGCTTAGTGAATCTTTTGTGCAGTAAAAGTTTTAGAATTATTAAAAGTTTCAGAATACCTAATCTAAATGGGAAGGATACAACATGGCCAGATGAGAGGACACATATGAATGTGCACAGAAATGCAGTTGTTAGGAGCTACGTCGTGATTCTTCTGAATCTAAATTGCCGGTCCTCTGACCTTGGCCCCCCCCCTTGCTGACCTCAGCATCCCTGTAGTACTTGATATAAATCTTACTTGTCAAGTTCAAATGACTAAAGCTTGAAAAACTATAATCAGAAAGTTGAGTCTGTTTTGTCTGCTTCAAGTTCTCCAATCAAAGGTCTCAATTTCAATCCCTGGAAGCAATTGATGACAAAGAAGGCTAACCAGACTGAGTTGTAGTGGCCTCCATTAATTACCTAAATGGATGTTGAGATTTCACTTGGACAAGGCCTGGCACCAAGCTCTCCTGCAGCCTTTTACAGTTGGCTCATAAATCAGAAGCTAAGGCCAAAAAGAATTATAAAATTGGATGAAGTCATGATTCAATCCAACAGCAATTTTTGTGAAATCCCATCCCTGCTTGGTAATTACTAGGGTATGACACTTAATTTCTTGCTTCGGATTAAAACCCATTCAGTTCTAGATGGATAATATTTTAGTCTGGCAAGATGAATTGTACCTCATTTTACCTGTGTAGAGCTATCAACAAATAGAAAATTATAAGCTGAACGAAAACAGTTTATTAAAATAGTTCAAGCACAATTAGAACTTAAACAGCCTTCAGACTCTTTTTTAAAATAAGTTTCTGCTGCCTCACAGAGTATTGGAGTTCCTAAAATCTTTCATCTAGCTTCTATATTGAAAGCATAAAAACAGTAGTTAATACAGTGCAGCTCAGTTTTCAGAAAACTTGAAATTCAGAAACTCAGATTTGCAAATCTAATAAATAAGAGGATAGCTCCTCATTGCAAAGGCAGGGTGGCTTCCTACTCAGTCCCTGGTCTCCATAGATGCATTCCCTAAGTCACTCTCCAGCTGCATTTTGAAATAATGCATTTGAGGGGATTTTAAGGACCCTCTTGTGTCTTCACATCACATCCTGTAACCTTCCACATTCCTCGATCTGGTAAGAATAACAGCAACAACAACATTTATTGAGCACTTAGAAGTTACCAAGCAACATTTTCAATGCTTTTAGGAATTAATTCATTACATCTTCACATAACTCTGTGAGGAAAGCACTATTATCATCTGAATTTTACAAAGGGAAACCTGAGGCACAAAATAGCTAGTGCCTAGCAGATTCGAACAAGAACCATTTATTTCTCTCATGACTCTATGGGTGAACAAGTTAGGCTGGGCTCAGCTGGGTGGCCTGGTATTGGATGTACCCTCTCTAGCACCTGTAGTCAGATGCACATCAGACTGGCTGCTCTTGAGTGGGCTGTTTCACATGTCTGGGGTCTCAGGTGGGACAACTTGGCTTACCCAGCTCTGCTGCTATTGGCCAATGCAGGTTTGTTCACATGGCAGCTAGAGAGGATTCCAAGAAAGAAAGCAAGGGTATTAAGGCCTATTGAGCTATTGGTTTGAACAAGCACAACATCGCAATCTGCTCCATTCGTTTGCCTACAGCATGGCACAGGGTAACTCGGATTTCAGGGGTAGAAAAATAGATTCCTCCTCTTGATGGAAAGAACTGGAAAGTTACATTGCAAAAGATGAGACTATAAGGAGACGTGGAGAATCGAGGTCTTTTTTTTTTTTGCCATTAATCTACCTAATTACAAAGCTGCCAATTGTAGAGTCAACATTCACACCTAGATCCTGTGATGCACGGCTTTGCCACGCTGCCTTCATAACGATGGTTTACCTTCTTTCTGTTACTGAGCCTTAGTTTTATTATTTTAATGAAGTCTCTACCTTAGGGAGCCTGCTACTATTCCAGTTCCAGGTCTTGCGATCTGCCTGCTTTTGCCTTTTACCCCAATGCCATTCTGCAATTGAACCTGCTAGAGTCTTCTAAGAGACCTACCCAAATATGACTGCCTTCCTGCCAAGGGCTTTGCCATGTGGCAGCCCAGACTCCTCACTCTGCCTGGTCTTCTTCACACACTGCTATGACACCTTCCAGTGCTGCAGTGCACTTGTTCACATCCCCACAAATCCAGCCTCATTTATTATGGAGAAGCCTCCATAGACTTTAATTTTGAAAAATGATCCTTTGCAACATTCTTCTAAACAGCTAGTGCCACCTCTTATTTAAAATTGGGTTATTATATTTCCTAAAACTCAATATACCTAATTTCTGGAGAACATTGCATTAAGAAAGAGCCACTGTTAACTATGGACTCAACTCAGTATTTTTCTCACCTATATGGAGCCAGGCATAGTAGCAAGTCAGATCTCTGACCCTAATTACCCCTCCTTTTACACCACACCAGTACTGCCCCTACATTCTGCCTGAACACTGCTGGGGCTAAGAATCATATAGCTGTCACCACTGGACAAGGTACCTCATCATCATTGAGATAGCATGTCAAAACAAGGTATTCATCTGTAGTTGGTATATGTGGTTTTTTCACAGAGACACTTTAGTTTTGGAAACTTTAAGAAGTAAAATGTTAGAGACATTTAGGCAGAGTAAAGCCATGAGATCACCCTGCTTCCTTGAGCATTGGCACCTTTGACAAATTGCTTCCCTGTTCAACACCTCAGTTTCCTCATCTGCACACCAAGATGTTTAGATTAGATGATGTTTTCACACTTTCTGATTCAAAATATTTGTTTAGCACCCACTTTATACATATTTAGAGTCAGCATCAGAGAAGTTACTTGGGCACAAAATAGAATATTAGGTCACCCCTGTGGGATCAGTAACATGTTCATAAAGAGCACTAGCCTGCAGCATGTTTGACATGGAGACATGGGGCTATAAAGGAATTGTCAAGGTGCAAAGCATCCAGGTGGGAAGATAAGAATAGGCCAGCAGTTCTGCTCTCCCTCCTCCTTGCTCATAACCTGTTCCATCACCCATGTCCTATGACAATGCCATACTGGCATCACCAGTATTGCAGGCAAAGTTTCTGAATTCTTCCATTGGTCAGATTCCAGTTCCAGACAACAAAATCCCCTCTGTCTCAGTATTATTTAGATGAGGATATGTCTACCATTCTTTCCAAGACATGGGCAGTTTTAAGGAAATCAATTTCTAGATTTCCATTTTCCATATGTACTTCCCTAACATTGACCTCCCTGGGGTTGAGATGTTATGCTGGTTTTCCATGTCTATCTTCTTATTCAAAACTGACTATTCCTTACTCTTCAAAACAAAATCATAACATTTCATCCATGATGGTGCAATGGATCTAGCAATTTTCAGAGCATTAGTCAAAGGTACAATTTCCAATATTTGTGTCAGGAAGCCTCCTTGATCCAAGGCATATCAAAAATGATACTTACTCTCTTGAGATTAAGGGATTAGAAGCATTAGAAACAGGTGTTTGGCCTGTGTTGAGATAACTTCATCTACTGTAGCATGGGGAGAAGTTTTATAATGAGCTTGCCATTTGTATGTCCTGTAAAGGATGCATCAATCCTTACGGGAAAGACCATGAAAAGAAAAGAAAAAGCCTATAT
The DNA here is from genome assembly GCA_963574655.1 of Perodicticus potto. NCBI lineage: Eukaryota > Metazoa > Chordata > Mammalia > Primates > Lorisidae > Perodicticus > Perodicticus potto. Next base: position 8,628 of record CAUYRH010063166.1, on the reverse strand, counting down.
AAGTTGTGGAGGCTGGAGGCATTTGATTTCACCAAGGTGGCCAGCCTGTAGTGAGGCCTCATGCTTTATACTATCTTGTTTTCTAACTTCAATATAGAATTTGGAAGTAACTGCCATAATAATTCATAATAACAGCTTATTTGAATCAAAAATGGAGTCAGAGTGTTTCTTACAGAAATTAAGCCTAACCTAAAACATTAATTTAACTATAAATTCTGGCTTTGTCAATTAAGATAGACAGCAGGCATTTTCCAGAAATTGAGTGAGCTTAGTCTGAAGATCTGAAATTTTGATGAAAATGCATTTAAATTACATGATAAAAGTATTCTATCACAAAAAATTATTGGCAAAAGCATATTGAAATTTAAAATATTTTTTATTTTTCCACACTTTTGTGAATTATGAGGTTAAATATAGTTTCTTATGTAAAGGTGAAATAGATGTCATTAAGAGTCTTTTATAAATTCTTGTAAAAGATTTCCCAGAAATTGAAAAAGTGGATGAATCTGACAACTAGGTAATGATTTTCTTTCTTTTTTTAAATCTCTTGTAAATTAATAGGTTTCTACTTTTGAGAGCCACTTTATTTTGAGAAAGAGTCCAAAGACTTGAATGACATTGCAATAGTAAAATTCCTTCATTTCCATCTGTTTATTTATGTAAATAAGGTTTTTGGTGATGACATATACTACATATAAAATTTTAAAAAGAAAAGAATTGATGTTAAAACAGTCTTATTCTAGTAAAAAGTGACATTTATTCATGTGAGCACAATCTAAATGGAAAAAAAAACTAACCGTACCCATCTCATTGAGAGAAATGTTTGCAATAGCATCTAATTTTTACGTTTAATAATTAATTGCTTAATATGTAATATATTAAGATATAGTTGTCATATATCTTACATCTCTATGTAAGATATAACTTTGATTAGTTATATATATATATATATACACTAATTTTAATATTCACAATTTGTAAGGAAATTCTATGATCTAAAGACTTTTATGCTCACAGAAAATATCAAACCATTAAAATTTCATTTTATAAACTTATTTTTTTGGCAGGGAAGTATGTTAGGGCAAGGCATAAAAGATATTTATACATATACTACATACTATTATGACATAATTTATAGTAGATGTGAAATAGAAATACAAATTCAAGGAAAAATGTCAGCATTACAAAATTTCTAAGGGTTAAGGAGGATTGTGTGCACTTTTAAAAGTGGATAATTGAGGGTAATAAATTCCCATGGTAGTTAGATTCCACTGGATACTTTTAAAAGACTGATGTGGCTGTTATGTTTTGAAATCTTAACTCAGTGTTTACAATACGCTAGAAATTATTTCCTCTCAACTTTATCCTATTAAAATTTATAATAAAAAATTTAAATGTCCACTTATAAATGTACAACTGGGTCTGCGTCATCTTCAAATCCAGCAAGGTGAGTTCATCAAGCCCATATTCCCATTGCCTTGAAGATTTGTTGCCTGTGACCACTTCTGGTAACAATGATTGAATTGATCAGTGTTTGGGTCCTTGCAACAGAATCCACTTTAGTTGGTATCATCAATAAGGGATTTGATATAGGGAATTTGATGCTTCCAAAATTGTTGGAAAGGTCAAAGGAAAAGACTATTGGCTAAGTATCCAGTTGTTCCTGAAGAACCACTTTAGCCTGTTGCAGCAATTGATGGGTTAGGAAACTCCTACCATGGTCACTCACTGAAGGAGCATACTACTCTGGCATGCACAGGAAAGCCACTGCCACTGGACCTGCTGCAGGAGCTGCTCCACAATTATGCCACCTCTATCACAATCCCCACTAGCAAAAGATATTCTCATACCCTCTCCTTCTTCCCATGTCACTCAGTTCCAAGCCAAACTTTTATATAAATTCATCTGATTGGTGGATACTAAATATAACTAGAGGGCACACTCCAAGGTAGTGTAGAAATTGTAGTTTCTGCATTTCCAGTGTAGTTGCGATGAAGGGGTCGTAATGGAAGTGAACAAGTCACCATAATGTCTAACATAAGTATGGTGTTTTTTAAACATAGAAGAAATAACAACTCCTTACATGTTATTCAGGGGATACTTTGACCCCAAAGTATCTCTCTATTGCCCGTCACATTGTCTATCATCCTATATTGTATTGGTGCATCATTATTGATACTCTCCATGAGCCAGCACTTATTAACATGTAAACATTGCCATGAGATTGAACACATAAAGCTGTCATCCATTATTAACACATACACAAATGTCAGTTAGCAGTTGATCAAGAGAATGCTATGTGGGAGATAGAGGGTTTGATCCCTTTCTCTACCACATAGACGGTAAGGTGTGTAAGTAAGGTGCAAAAGACTACCAAAGGCAAATTGCTCACCTACACAAACAGGCTCTAGGACACTCTGGCTGCTTTTCAAACAGAAAGGCCAGTGGTGTGTTGATAGAGGCACATAACAGAAAGGCATGATAGCAAACACAACACATCTCCTGTCTGCCAGCAAATGTAAGGCAGCATTTAGAATATAAATATCTTCTGATGCGCCTTCTCCAAGGATAAGGGTACTGTAGAGATTCCCATATTGATTGGGAGTATAGTAATGTAATAAAAAATTCAACTACAAACCAATTTCTCAGTGTTTGAAGGACTGGCAAGTCCACCAAGGCTATTGATGAAGAAATTAAGCATAATGCAATACAGTCTCCTCCAGCTTCAGCTCTCTCATCAAGAATTTGGGTTAGAAGTACTTCTCACATTACATCAGTGTGCCCAGTGAAGGTGTACACTGCTGGTGGTTTTTGCTAGAAGGATACTGATTGCATTCCAAGGGATGCTATGGTGACAAGGAATCAGGAAACCTGGGTTCTAGTCTAGAATCTTGCACTACATTGTTGTGTGATGTAAAACAAACCACTTGCCCACTCTGGGTTTTTATTTCTTTATTAGTAAAGCAGAAATAATAATATTAAGTTTGTCTGCCTTCTAAAGAAAATAGTCTTAACTTCAGGTTCAAGATTAAGTTTCAGACATCCTTAGATCCCATTGAAATTATAGGTAAATTTTTATATGTAGGTGGACATACTAAGAATACTTTTCTACCTGATATCAACAATGCCATAAAATACATGGTTGGTCTTTGTGTCCAGAATCAACTCATTAACAGAAACTTACCTGTGGTCTAAGGGACTCACCATGAATAACAAAGATACTTTTTTTTTTTTTTTTTTGAGACAGAGCCTCAAGCTGTCACCCTGGATAGAGCGCTGTGGCATCACAGCTCACAGCAATCTCCAATTCCTGGGCTCAAGCGAGTCTCCTGCCTCTGCCTCCCAAGTAGCTGGGACTACGGGTGCCCACCACAATGCCTGACTGTTTTTTGGTTGCAGCCATCGTTATTTGGCGGGCCCAGGCTGGATTCGAACCTACCAGCTCAGGTGTACATGGCTGGTGCCTTAGCCCATTGAGCCACAGGCGCCAAGCCCTAAGATACTCATATTACTCAGGAAATTCCAAAAATTTAGAGGCTTTCTCTCAAGATCAGAGCATAAATGTAATGCCACTCCAAAACTTTAGTAGCTTAAAACAGCGATTATTTATTCTCACACAACTGCAGTCTAGCCAATCTAGGATAAACTTGATTGGTCCAGCTCCAAGCTGTGGTAGGGCCTAGGTCAGCTCCACATGTCTTTTCTCTTCCTTGGACAGGGGATAAGAAGGGCATATTCTTCACATGGTTATATCATAAGAATAAGAGGGCAAACCCAAACTTGCAAGCACAGCTCAAGCCTCTGTTTGCATCCTTTCACTAGCATCCTATTGCCCCAACCAAGTTATCTAGCCAAGTTCAACATCAAAGAAGAAAGAGAGGTATGCTCTACCCATAAATGGAGGTGCAAAGGGAGTGAATATTTCCTAAATAATCAGAAATATCACATTAGAAAAGCATCATTTACTTTTTTATGATCTTTCAGTCCCTTTGTGATACAACATGCCTACAAAAGATGATTCCTGAATGTCCATGATGACCATCCATTGCCTCCAGCTACTGACTGTCCATATCTCACATGTCTTTCATAGAACCATATGTCTTGGGCTTCAGGCATTGATCATAAAATTAAGTCATATTTTAGTCTGTTACCAAGTCTTCACAAGTAAATTAATTAGATCCTCAGTTTACCAGCAAGTGAAAAACATCTGTCATTGGAAGAAAGAACCTACTAATTCTCACTTTCTGATCAATGACTCTCTCCGCCTATCCTTCCTCTCATTTTCATAGTTTGCCCTTAAAACTCTTCTGTTCTCTTGATCATGCTGTGTAATTTGAATAATAATAAGTAATGGCAATAATTGAAAAGATGAAGAATCTGTATTCATGTCTTATCTAGAAAGATATTAAAACAGCTGCCAGGGAGCGTTCAGAGCCTTTACAGCCCATTCCATAATTTATGAGCATGTGAACACTCCACATGGACAGCCTGGATGAGTCAGACATTTTAATTGGGCTGCCTTAAATTTAGAACGAAAGGAACTTGATTCATACTCCACTGGATAGTCTCATGAAGAGCGTTCCAGCCAGAGAGGAGCCAGAGCTGACACTTTGTATACACAAGTGGCTAGCATAAAGTACAAATGTTGGTAATGTTTGAAAGTTACTGCGTTCTAATCTTGCTGTTTGACTTTAATGTTGGATTTCCAGAGAAACTTTATCGGGGGATACTTCTTTTTTATGTGAAACTTCTCTCATGCATCCTTGCCTAGGCAACAGTGATTTGAGTGAAAATCAAAGGGGATCCCACATTGCTAAGAATTTCTGAAAAGGGACCAAGATTTGTTGAAAAATGACTACCTCCATGCTCAATGAAAGAAAATTATAGGTAATTTATGCCTTTATATTCATGACATAAGATGTGACAGATTCTTTCATATTGATTCATTAAACAAGTATTTGCAGAGCATGGGGTATGTCTGGCACTGTCCTTGGTGCTGATGTTGGAGACATGAGCAACAGGGAGCTGGTGCCTCAAGGAACTACAGTCTAGTGGAAGAGACAGACATTAATCAAATGCATAACACTATGGAGTATTAAAATTGAAACTTCAAGTGGTTTTCCAGATCAATGTGTACATTATAAAAGGGTCTGTCAGCCTCCTTCCCTAAAGGGGACAAATAAAGGGAAATTGGATAGTTGGAGGAAAGGACAGGGTTTGAAAGGAGGATTTCTTGTAACTGAGCATTGTTGCAAGCTTCTCCCAAAAAAAGAAAGGATGAGAGTGCTTTTCTTTTCATCCAAGACCAATAAGAAGATCTTCAGTGTGACCACTTATGTGTATACCTGTAGCTATAGGGAACAGTAATGAATTTCACGGGAATGAGGACTCTAAAGGGAGCCTACACTAAAAGAGGGTAAAAGAAAGAACTGTGCTATTTGTGGAACCATTTGCTCTCCCTTCCAAAAGCATATCAAAAGTACAATGATCCAGGAGACTAAATGTAAATCCCCTGTGTATCAGTTATCTATTACACGATAATACCACATAGCAAACAACCAGAAAACCTCAGTGATATAGAATAAGTAATTATTTTGATCACAAGTTTATTGGCTGCCTGGAGTGTTTTTCTGGTCTTTGCTGGGCTTAGCTGATCTTGGCTAGGTTTGTGTGTGCCTCTGAAGTCAGCTGGTGGGATTGCTGTGGGCTGCATAGTTTCAGTTAAACAGCTAATTTCAATTCCATATGGCCTCATCTTCCGTCAAATTAGCATGGGTTTGTTCATAGGAGTCAAATCCAGTTTCTGAGTGACAGTGGAAGTATGCTATAGGGAAACGTTAAACACCATGAACAGACTGTTGGTAGAAAGTTGACTTTAAGAATGCTGAGAGTGAATGCTGAGAAGAAAGTGAGAAAGAGTACTGCAAATGCAAGATAATGCAAGAAAATGCAACATACTAGCAAAGGCTCACCCAGGTTCTATTCTTCAGTCACCTGAAAAACACAACTTGTAAGTCATAAATTTGCATAGCTAGGGAGATTCCCAAAAAAATGTTAAAAGTGCTGTCTGTTTTATTCATGTTGCCTGTACTACAAATCAAGAAAAGAGAGATAAATTGAGGGAAGAGCTATTAAACAGAAAGGATCCAGATTTCTTCATACATTCCTCTAAGGGGAGGGGGCGGAGAGAAAATCTTTGAGATTTTGGAAACTCCCAGCCTTTCCAGATGTCAGAAGATGTTAAAAGTTAAAAATGATGGATGACTGGCCCAAAGAAAAAGAGTATCTCAGCAGAAGACAGAGGCTAGGGTTTCCACACTGTGGGTGGAGGCTAGGAAGCTGCTGAAGTGCATGAACCTAAGAGGAGGCACCTTCCACCCAACTTCAGCATTAGTAGAGTGATCCTGCTGGGGTCTAACTCTGGAGAGCCATCTCCCCATCTCTGTGGCCTTCCAGAGGGAGCCATACTTTGCCCTATAGGGATTCCAGTACTGCAGAACAGTGGCAACAAAGGTGCAGTGGCCGAGGGAGAAATTATTTTGCTGTCTGGATATCCTCAGGTTTGGACCAAGCTTAAGTGGAACTTTCTTCAGCTGCCATTGAGCACCTGAGGCAGGCAGCCCTGAGCCTCTGCTGGATGGTGGTACACTGTGGTAACCACGAGGAGGAGGCAATGACCTCAGTTTGACTCTGGCAGGAGCATAGTCCTGGCACATTTGTTTTTTGGACAGAAGAGGGACACAGAGACTGGGTTAACAGAGTCTGCCAGAGAGACTACCAGAGACTGGGGTGACCAAAATCCAGTGGTAAAGGACGACCAAGATGAGGTAAGAGGCACCAATTCCCTGGCTCTAAACCTCCTACTGGATGGGCATTTCTGACTCCTCGGAGCTCCGAAGGTGCTCAAATCACACTCAAGCTGCCAATAGCCCCTAACATCTAGTTGCTGGAGCCCTCTTGAACTTTCCAGCTAGAGAGTGGGGGGCTGTTTGGGACATTTGGTCTGGAACTCTTGAACTATACAAATTATCCGAGGACCCTCCAAGGTGGGTCCCAGGTTTTCCTGTAGTGGGAAGGTTTGCTTGTCCTCTTCCAGGTACTACTGGTGGGAGAAGGGATGTCCTAGTTGCTTGTATTTCACTGAACCTGAGACTGTACCCCAGGGTTACTGATTCACTAGGATTTGACAGAAATAAGCTGAATACAAGACAGAGCCACCTACCCCCACTACACCAAGTAGGCCTCTACAGTCACAGACTGTAGTACTGTGCAGGTACTTTGCAAAATTGTAGAGGAAAAGCTGCAGCCACCAGTCCCAATTTCTAGGTGGAGGGCTGGTCAACCACAACCATAGAAGTTTCCAGACCAATTTCACTTGACCTGCTCATCTACCTAAACACTGAAAAAAAATCATGGGGCGGAATCAGTGGAAAAACTCTGGCAACATGAATAAAAAGAACAGTGCAACTCCCCCAAAGAATGATAAACCATCCAGTCCAGAGGATCCCATCCACAAACAGATAGCTGAGATGTCTGAAATCGAATTTAGAATCTGGATTGCAAACAAGATCAACAAAATGGAAACTAAGATGGAGGTAGAAATTGCAAGATTAATTCAGAAGATGTCTCGAGAATTCAACCAATTCAAAGACAAAATGATCAAAGATTTCAACACATTGAGACAAGAAGTTGCAGCCCTCAAAGATCTGAGAAATACAGTGGAAGCCCCCAGTAACAGAATAGAGCAAGCAGAGGAAAGGATTTCTGACACTAAAGACAGAGACTTCGAACGCTCCCAAATGCTCAAAGAGGTAGAGAAACAGAAGGCAAAAACAAATCATTCTCTCAGAGAGCTCTGGGATAACTCAAAGAAAACCTATGTTCATCTTATAGGGATACCTGAAAGAGATGAACTGGCTTCACAAGACACAGATTCCCTTCTTCTTGAGATTATGAAAGAGGATTTTCCAGACACACCTAGAGACTCTGAAATTCAGATAGCAGACAGTTTCAGAACCCCAGCACGACTCAACCCAAATAAGACATCCCCCAGGCACAACATAGTTAACTTCACTAAAGTTAACATGAAAGAGAAGATTCTGAAAGCAGACAGACACAAGAAATCCACTACTTACAAGGGTAAGAATATTAGAATAACTGCAGAAATCTCTGCTCAAACCTTTCAAGCTAAAAGTAAGTGGGCATCAACTTTTAATCTCCTAAAACAAAATAACTTCCAACCCAGGATCCTATATCCAGCCAAACTGAGTTTCATTTATGAAAGAGAAATTAAATACTTTAATGACATCCATATGTTGAAGAAATTTACCATAACTAAACCAGCTCTCCAGGATATACTCAGCCCTATCCTCCATAACGACCAGTGCAAACCTCCACCACAAAAGTAAACTCAAGCAGAAACTTTTGACCACATACCAACCTCTACAATGGCGAAAGGATCCAAAATACCCACTTCACATTTGAATGGCTTATCATTATTTTCAATTAACGTGAATGGTTTAAATTGTCCTCTAAAGAGGCACAGGTGGGCTGACTGGATACAAAAACTTAAACGAGATATCTGCTGCATACAAGAATCTCATCTTACCTTAAAAGATAAATATAGAC
>CAUYRH010063163.1:0-41920 GCA_963574655.1 Perodicticus potto | reverse complement strand
ATCAGCTCACCCCACACTCCCTCCCCTTTTCCTTTCTGTACCCTTAAAAAACCCCTCTTTTCCCAGGCTGTGGGCTTCTCTGTTTTCCTTCTGCGCCAGGTGTGAGAGGCCCCCAAGCCTGGCCTTCTAAATAAACCTCTTGCTATTGCATCAGATTTAGTCTCTCAGTGATTTATGTGGGGGATCCCTTGAACTGGGCACAACAACTAGAGTGTGTTTAGTTGTGTGGGTTTGTTTGATCTAACTGTATTTGGCTTTCACTGGTCTTTTCAAAACAACTGAAGATGTCATTCTTAAATACAGGACAATCACCAGCAAAAATCCTTCAAAAATAGCTTCTCTGCCATTGTCTCTATGCTCTTTCTTAAAAACACCTATTAATTGTTGGAAAGCATTTCTCAATGTCTTGTCCATGTATTACTTTGTGTTAATACCTCACCCAAAAAAATTCCTTTTTTTTTTCTCTTTGCTTGTTCTGAGTGAATTCTCTAGTATAAACAACCTTTTCCCTTTTACTCTGACTAGTTCAGAATTGATATAATTTAGAAAATCTTAATTCGTTTTTTTTATGGAGATCATAAGATTTTTCTTCACAATGAATTGTATATGGTTTATTTCCCTTTATACCATTTCCTGATTCTAATATTTATTTGCTTTTTAAGCACTTTACTCATTCTTGTATTCTTTAAGAAATATGATGCTTTTACTTTAATGTATTCTTTACTGCTTAATTGCTTTGTGAGTTAATTTACTACATAAAAATAAAATTTTGAGCTTTTAGCCAGTTTCACTTACTTTGAAATTATTATTTGCCAGTTTATTACTCATTATAAAAGATGTTTATTTCTACATATTATTATTTTTTTAGTCTGTGCTCACTTCTTACCAACTTGTGATTTTATAGTTACCTGGCCCCCTACCCTGAGCCCCACAACTCGGGGCTGCTGTTTAGAGGTAACGAAGGAGGAATTGTGCCTGAGCCAAGTTTAGTGCCTGACACTTTTCTTCTCACTACCTCAGGTGAACAATATCTGTAAAAATCATAGCCACAGGGCTCAGTTTCAGTTTATAGTCCTTGTTCCTGGGAACTGAAGCGCAGCTTCAGTGAGTAGTCAGCACTTGCGAGTTTAGCTTTGATTCTCCATGATGCAGAGCTCCTTATCCCCTGCAAATATAACTCCACAGGCCTCCTCCTGTTCACGGTTTTAGCTTATAATTTTAGATAATAAAGTGAAAAGTTCATCTATTTTTTGAGTATGCCCAGAGTCACAAATTTAGTGTAATACGAACTTAAATCATTTTATGCCAGGAAGTACATAATCCTAATTACAATTTTCTTTTAAAGGATCACTCCTGCAGCTATATCCAGAATGAGTGTTTAGCTGGGATGCTAAAAGTAGAAGCAATAATAGAAGGACGGGGAAAGGAGATAACCACAATAATGTATTTGGACACGGGGTGTAGACACAGTGATGTCAACAGTGATAAGTATAGCTAACCTCACTGTTTAAAATGATAGCAACCCTGCCCTCTCACTAAGACGCGATTAGTTATTATTAGACACGCTAACTAGTACAAGGGATGAATCCAGGCCTCTCAATTATTTCCCCTCATTTTTATTCACTTTTGTTTAAGCCTCGGCATAGATGGCAACTCTATCCATTTATTACCTTCTGTTTACCCAGTTTCATGTTTATGATTTATTTTTATTTTTATGCTGGCATTCTTGTCTTTATGCTAATAATTACCATATTATTGTCTCATAAGGCTGTTTTCATATTTCCTCAATAGCAGAATAATGTGTAATTTCTTTCTGGTAATAAAACTTCTATCATTAAATAGAGTTTAGAGTATATGCTCTCTACAAACTCTGATACTGGTGAGTGTAAAACAAAATTCAAAGCAAAGGGGAAATGAAAAGGTGGATGAGTTGAAGAAAATGTTCACTGGCCTCCCCAAATTTCTTCTGGCTTTAAATACTTAATACTCATCTTTAATTCTGGATTTTGGGTATTTTACACGCACATTGAAAAAGAAGCCATTCTACTTTTTACATTTAGGTTATCTTCATCAAACAATCTGAAGACAAGGGGTTGAAGTAACTGCACTGTGACACATATTTATATTAAAAAGAAACTTCAATTGATCTTAATACTCAGCCATTTAGACTTTTCAAGGCAGTGAAAAATGTCAAGAATTAAAGAGAGATAAAAGAAGTCTGAGAAACTATCTGATACTTTTCAAAAGAGCATGACACAAGCATGCTTTTAATGCTTTTAATCTAGATCTTACTGTCACGGTCATGGTTACTGAAAGGGCATCATGCATAATTTCCAGGAACACTAGGAGTTGATGATATGGATGATAATAATCAGATCACCACAGTATCATAATCAAATTATCCCCCCCCAAAGTAGGTTTTTATCTAAGACTTAGGATAGTTTAAAAATTTTAGCAAACAAATCAATATTACTTTTTATTAGTTTCCTGTGAGGTCATTAAAATGATAATAATTGTAGACAATAGACTGACTACAAAATATCTAAATAATATACCTATAAAGAAAAATTTGGGGGGTAGTATTTCATGCAGAGATATAAATATGTATTTAAGTATTTTTAAAGGCCACAGTTATGTCAACGTTTACAATGGACTCTCCTCTTTGTGGTCCCCTCTCCAGTTCACCTTACATTTCCACATCTTTTTCAATAAGGTCATTTTTTGTTTGGACAAAAAAGACTAAACTTATCCTCGCTTTGCAATAAAAACTTTGCTTGTTACTCTGCCCTCCTACCTTCTCAATGGCATTTGCCAAGGATGAACACAGAGCTTTTCTATTAGTAGATTGCCCTTCACAGAACATAAACCATGTGTGGCAACCTCAGATCAAAGGCCTCCTGCAGGAGGTGGATAACTTTGCAGATTGTAATTGAACTTCCTTCTTCCCGAGCACTGCACAACTTCCCCCCTCAAGCTCAGGAGGAACTCTAAAATTCAGTTAAGTAAGAAGTTTCTCTGTGTATGATGCAATGCCCAATATCTGTCAAATTCTTGCTATTTTTGTCTTCAAGTTTTATGCATATAATCCTTAGCCATCCTTTTGATTTGAATGACAGTTTCTAATTTCTTCAACCATGATACCAACATATGATTTATTTTTTCTGCCACATAGTTTTTTTCTCTTAATGATTTGTGTGCATTTCATAATTCCTCCATTTTTCTCGTGTTCATTTTCTTCCATGATTTTAGCTGCAATAAAATTTACAGGTAAGTTATGCTTACAGGAAAGATATTCCTTCTTTTTTGTCGAACTGTTTCTCAATAATTCTTTCACTATGTTCATACTCATTTACAAGTTATCTATTATGTATTTCACCTAATCGAATTGCAGCAAACTTCAAGGGTAAATATCAAATCATGAATACATTACCAAAATTAACCAATAGTTTTAAAACTTTTTTGCAAACTATACTTTAACAATAAATATAAGGTTGCAAATAAAGATGAATTACTTTAGGGATCTTTCAAAGAGAGAAAAAGTAAAAGCACAAATTGTTTACATTAGGTGAGAGCTTTAAATAGATTGTGATAGGTAGGACAATGGCCTCTCCCCCAACACGTCCACAACCAAATACCTGGAACATTGGATATGTTATGTTAAATGGCAAAGAGGAATTAAGGTGTAGACGGAAATAAATTTGCTAATTAAGTGATTAGCTTGAAATAGAAAGATTAGCCTTAGATTATCCAAGTGGGACCAGTGTCCCTTAAAATGAGAGATTAAAGCAGAAAGGGAGTCAGAGTCAGATTTTGAAGCTGTTATGTTTTAAAGATACTCCTCCTGACTTTAAAGATGGAGCAAAATAACACAAGCCAAGAATGTAGGCAGCCTGTAGAAGCTTTAAAATTAAAAAAAAAAAAAAAGAAAGAAAAAGAAAAGAAGAAGAAGAAGGATTCTGTCCTAATGCTTTCAGAAAAGAATGCAGTTCTGCCAACATTTTTATTTAAGGACAAGGAGATTTCTAACCTATGGAACTATCAGATACAAGTTTGTGTTATTTTAATCCACTAAATTTGTGGCACTTTCTTTTCTTTTTTTTTAAATTTCCGATGACAGTGTAAACAACTAGATTACATTGTTTCATTTGTCAGGCCAAGTTCAAGTGGTAGTTGAGCCCCTCCCCCAGGGGGTGCACCATGTACCCTTACCCTGTGCCCATTAGATGAGAGTTTACCAATCTTTCTTTCTCTTCTCCTCTCTCTCCTTTCTCTCCCCTCCTCCCACTTGAATTTAATTGTGTTTGGGGGGGAGGATAATAGTCATTTTTCTATTGTTTTCATGTTAGTATTGAGTACATTAGATACTTGCTTGGGATACTTGGGAGACTTTACTAAGGAGAATGTTTTTCAGCTCCATCAAGATTAATACAAAAGATATAAAGTCATCATCTTCCTATATGGCTGAATAGTATTTCATGGCACACATTACCACAGCTTTTTTTTTTTTTTTTTTTTGAGACAGAAAAAGCTGTCACCCTGGAGAGAGTGCCGTGGCAATACAGCTCACATCAACCTCCAATTCCTGGGCTCAAGCGAGTCTCCTGCCTCCGCCCCCCAAGTAGCTGGGACTACAGGTGCCCTCCACAATGCCTGGCCATTTTTTGGTTGCAGCCACCATTGTTGTTTGGCAGGTCTGGGCTGGATTAGAACCCGCAAGCTCAGGTGTATGTGGCTGGCGCCTTAGCCCATTGAGCCACAGGCGCTGAGCCATACCACAGCTTATTAATCCATTCATGGGTTTTTCAGCACTTGAGTTGACTCCACGTCCTGGAAATAGTGAATTGAGCTATGATAAACATTCTAGAGCAAATGTCCTTATGGTAAACTGATATTTTTTTTCTTCTAGTAGATATCTACTAATGGGATTGCAGGAGCAAATGGAAGATCTACTTTTAGTTGTTTGAGGATCCGCCATACTTTTTTTCAAAGAGGTTGTAGGGTTTGCAATCCCACTGTTGTCAGACAAGGAGTCCTTCTGCCCGTCTCCCAAGTTAATTAAGAGAGAAGTGGACAAAAGATCAACATTGTTATTGATTTATTTTATTTTATTTTATTTATGTATTTATTTTTAGACAGAGTCTTACTCGTCACCCTTGGTAGAGTGCTGTGTTGTCATAGCTCACAGCAACCTCAAACTCCTGGGCTTACGCAATTCTCTTGCCTCAGCCTCCCAAGGAGCTTGAGACACCGGCCACAACACCCGGCGATTTTTAGAGATGAGGTCTCGCTCTGGCTGAGGCTACCCTCGAACTTGCGAGTCCAGTCACTCCATCCATTTCAGCCTCCCAAGTGCTGGGATTATAGGTGTGACCCACCGCACCCAGCCCTTCAACAGCTTTATTTTTATTTATGGAAAAGTCAGGCTAACAGTGGCTGTTGTCACCACTGGCAGTGTGAAAGTGTTTCCTTCTTTTTATATTCATGCAGGCATCTGCAGCTTTGGGACTTTGTGATGGGAGCTATCTCCACTGAGGTTAGGTGATATCTCAAGGTGGTTTTGATTTGCATTTCTCTGATGATTATGGAGGATGAGCGTTTTTTCATGTGTTTTTGGCCATTCATCTTCACAGAAGGTTCTGTTCATGTCTCTGGCCCATTTATAAATGCGATTCTTTGCTCTTGTTGATTACTTCGACTTCTCTGTAGATTCTAGTGATCAACCCTTCATCAGATTTATAGCACGCAAATATCTTCTCCCATTCTACAGTTTGTCTGTTTGCTTTAGTTGTTGTGCCCTTTGCTGTGCAGAAGCTTTTTAGTTTGATAATGTCTCATTTATTTATTTTTGATGTTGCCATTATTGCCAAGGGGTTCTTCTTTTCCAAGGCCAAAATTGTCAAAAATTTTCCCCACTTTTTATTCTGGAGTTTTTTTTTTTTGTTTGTTTGTTTGTTTTTGTTTTTTTAATCATTTTGTGTCTTGAATTTAATCTTTTATCCAGAAAGTGTCAATTTTTGTAAGTGATGAGTAGTGTGGGCCAAGTTTCAGTCTTCTACATGAGGCTAACCAGTTGTCCTAGCACCATTTATTAACTAACAATTCTTTCCCTAGTATATGCTTTTGTTTGTTTTATTGAAGATCGGATTGCCATATGCATCTGGTTTCACCTCCAGGTTCTCTATTCTATTCCATAGATCTATATCTCTTTCTTTTGTGCCAGTTTTATGCTGTTTTGATCACTATACACTTGTAGTATAATCTGAAGTCTGGTATTGTGATGCCCCCAGATTTATTTTTAATTCTTAGAATTGCATTGTTTATCTGGGGTTTTTATTCTGGTTCCATATAAAATGAAGTACTATTTTTTCAAGTTATTCAAAGTATGTCATTGGTGCTTTGATGGGGATTTCATATGTTTTTTTTTTTTTTTCTTTTTGAGACAGAGTCTTACTTAGTCACCCTGGGTAGAGTGCCGTTGCATCATCGCTCATAACAACTTCAAATTCTTTGGCTCAAATGATCCTCTTACCTCAGCCTCCTGAGTAATTGGGACTACAGGCACCTGCCACAACTCCTGGCTAGTTTTTCTATTTTTCATTAGAGATAGGGTCTCATTCTTGCTAAGGCTGGTCTCCAACTTCTGAGCTCAAGCAATCCATCTGCCTCAGCCTCCCAAAGTGCTAAGATAGCAGGTGTGAGCCACTGCGCCCGGCCTGGGATTTCATAATTTCTTAGAGCAGCATCAGGAAACTAAAACAAATACATACCTGCTATAAATACATGTATTTAAAAGCAAAACCATACATCGTATTGCTCTCCATGTAATTAGATGTTATAATTCATCTATTTCCCTGGCATACAAATCATACCACCTAGCTATTCCCTAGTCTTCTTGTCTTTAGCGATGACCTGAAACTGAGTGTGTTCAATAAGATGTGAGCAAAAGTGCTCTGAACCACTTCAAAACAAGGCCTATTGAGAATAGCACGTGAAATACTCTACATTCTGTATAGACCATTAGCTGGCTGGATACAGGAGCAGGAGACCCTAAAAGTCACAGAACCACATGACTTAAAGGAGGCTTGACGCCTGAATGTGGGGGACAGAGGCTCCGCTCCTTTCCCTACTGCTGCCGTGACCCCCAGCTGTGACATGACTAAAACGCTCCCGGAGATTAGTGTCATTGTTTAACTTGACTGCTTACTCCCACCCTCTATCTTCTCCAAGGCAAGTGACTACTCAGCATCCCTAGAGAAGTATAATGTTAGAAAGAGAGAAAAGAAAAGAAAAGTATAATGTCTAAGTCTCAGTAAATTTGAGTCTTTTCTCTAGACAGTACTGTATTTGAGACCTTTTGATGAAGATAGATAAAATTACTTATTTTAATCACTAAAGATTCTTTGCTGTGTGAATAAACTATAATGTAATACGTTTATTCATCTTACTAATAGTTTTGGAAATATATACATATATACATATTTATAGATGGTATATGAATAAATATTGTAGCAATAGTTTTTATTCCCCTGATTATTAGGATACTAGCAGATTTTTTGGTATTTTATTGCCATAATATAACTTATTTCTCACAATTGCCTTTTAGTAATTTTTTGCAGACTCATTTAGCCTGAGTTTAATTATCATTCATCTTTTGAGCTTTTTCAGATGGATACATCTGATTAAGTGTAGGGAAAGGACATTTTGAGCTTATATTTTGCTCAGTTATATGAAACCAAGGGTATTTTACAGAGAATAAAATAAAAGGGGAGCTTTGTAGCAGTTAGTTCTACTACTAATACTTCTCGTTTTGAAGCAAATGCCTGGATAGATAGTAGTCACTATCTTTACCCATTTTTTTTCTTATTTTTACAATGCCTGTAATTTATAAACTTTAATAGTAGTTGCAGATATCTAAAAATTTTCTATAAACATTTCAGTCTTTTAACTCATAATATATGCTTTCTTCAATTGGTTTCAAGATATTCTTTCTAAAATCTTTATAAATATATTGCATTTTTGGCTTAAACATACCATTTATTTTTCCTGTTTAGCCATTTATTTGACTTGGAGTGTTTTTTTTTTTTTTTCTTTTTCACTAACATATAAATTCTATCTTTTAAAATATAGTATCATGTTGTTGAATCACCATTTATTTAGTAGTCCATTCTCTCTCAATTTATTTTTTATGATTCCTCTATTAGATACCATATTAGTTTAATTTTGTTCTAGAAATGCTTTTGTAAAACAACTATATAAACATTAGAAGCAGGAAGTGGAGTTTTGGAGAGATTCAAAGAAAGTCTGGAAAGCTGGAGCTAGTAAGTTAAGGAAGGAGATATTAGAGACTTTAATTCAAAGATTGTAAGTTCTAGTTCTCCCTACGTCAGGAGGAACCTGCAGCAGTTCTCCAGATGCTCTGAGTTTCCACCAGCTATCTCAGGAGATGACCTGATAGTGATTTGCAAACCATTGTCAAGAAGCGTCCATTTATCATAAGCCTACCTGAAAAATATTAGTAGCCTCATCTACTAGGAATAATATCTGAACTCTCTAATCCAGAATAATAGAGGGAAGGAAATTCTAGGAAATAAGGTTTCAACTTCTTTTCTTTTTGCAATTCATAAGAAAGATCTTGGAACGGGGGAGGTGTTGTTCAAAGCAGAAAATCCAATGCACAGGCCATGCATGTTTCCACTTCCGAAATGTAAAGAAGTGGAAACAGTTCTTTATTTATAATGTAAAATATGTGTATATATTGTATAATGTAAACTTTCATAGATCTATCATATAACCTTTACATATTGGCTTAGACAAAGCTACTTGAACTCTGATACCTCCCCTTAGGCCTTTGGGAAATACTCGTAAGTTGTGTGGCCCCAACTGCGGAGAGGACGACTACATGGGAAAACTGTAAATGTTTTCATGGTGTTGCTAAGACAGAAACATGAATATAGGAAAGAAAAGATTAAACTTAAATGTTGCTGATTTTGAAGATGGAGGGGAGGAAGTAGGCAATGAGCAAAGTATATAAAAAAAAGTTTTCAAGAAATTGAAAATGATAAGGAAATAGGTTTTCTCTTAGAATTCCAAAGAGGAACATGACAATTTTGACACTTTGCTTTTTGACTGATGATACGAGTGTCACTCTTATAATCTATAGAATTACAAGATAATAAATTTATATTTTTAAAATCACCAAGTTTGTAGTACTTTAGACTGAAGCAATAAAAAAGATTTTATATATTTATTACTCTCTCCATTATATATAAATGGTTTATCTATGTAATTATTCACTTAGTTTACTTTTGTGGCAGTAGTACTTTCTAATTTTTATTCCCACAAAAAATAATTTTTCTCATCTTCTAAAAATATTTATCCTAGGTAATGTAACATTTTATTAATATTTCTCCCTAACTAGCTTTGGTGATAGGCATACAAATTATTGCTTTTAAGTGAACATTAATTTCTAATCAGACACATTGCTAAAGTTCTATAATGGTTCCAATACTAAATGAATTTCCAAAAACATTTTAGGTAGATCTATATTTCCCCAGCAACTAATAATATTTTGTCATTTTAACTTCTCACTTTGTACATATATTTTTATAAAAATTCTCTAGTGAATTGAAAGCAGCATGATTAAACAGTATGTAGGATAGGCCTTGGTTGAAAGATTTTTATGTGGTTAAAAAATAGTTTACAAAAAATAAAAATAAAAAAATTCTCAAAGAACTTAAACTAGACCTCCCATTTAATTCTGCAATCTCATTACTGGGCACCGATCCAGAAGGAAAAAAAAATCCTTTTTTTTTTAAAGACACTTGCACTAGAATGTTTATTGTGTCTCAATTTACAATGGCCAAAAGGTGGAATCAGCCTAAATGTCCACCAACCCAGGAGTGGATTAACAAGCTGTGGTAACAGGGATGGTGACTTTACATCTTTTGTATTAATTTGGATGGAAGTGGAACACCTCATTCTTCGTAAAGCATCACAAGAATGGTGAAGCAAGAATCCTATATACTCAATTCTGATATGAGGACAATTAATGACCTAGTATGTGGTGGGGAGTTGGGGGAAAGGGAAGGAGGGAAGAGGTGGGGGGTCATGGTGTGTGACACAACTTTTGGGGGTGGGATATAATTAAAGGGGGACTTTACCTAACACATGCAATTGATGTAACCTGGTTGTTTGTACCCTTAATGAATCCCCAACAATAAAAATAACATATATATCTATCTATATATATATATAGAGAGAGATATATATGGATATATGGACATATGGATATATATATATGTGGATATATGGACATATATATATATATATATATATCCTTAGGTTTTGTTAAATTTGATTGAATTCTTTCTTTTCTCTCCTTTCCTGCTACCCTCTTTCCTTCCTTCCTTCCTCCCTTATCTTCTCTTCTTTTCCCTTCCCTTTCTTTTGCTCTTCTCCTACCTACCTTACCTTGCTTTTCTTTCTCTAGTAGAACTAGGATCTCATTACGTCACCAGGGCTATTCTCAAACTCCTGGTCTCAAGCATTCCTCCTGAGTTTAACTGAATTCTATTTCTTTCCCTCCCTCCCTTCCCTCCTTCTTTCTTTCCTTCATTCCTCGTAGAGATGGGATCTCACTACATTGCTGAGGTGAGTCTTGAATGCCTGGCCTCAAGCATTCCTTCCACTTTGGCCTTCCAAAGTGTTAGAATTACAGATATGAGCCACTGTGCCCAGACAAATGATTTCTTATATTAGTTCACAAAATAATACTTTAAAATTTTACTCTTTAGCCTTTTAATAGAGTGAATGACCATATAATATTTATGCTTGCACCTTTGGGGATAAAAATAATAAGTCATTGTTTGCTATTTCATACCTATATAATTTTCTAAAGGGCACACTTATACAAATCTTTTAATGTATGAGCTGCAAACACCAAATTGCCACTTGGCTTTTAGAAGCTATTATGTTTATATACTCCCATCTGGCTTGTGTATACCCGGAGGGATTATTCCTGTACAGGGCATAGAGTTTCATTATGACCCATCTTTTGAGGTGAATAAAAAGCCTAGTAAGAAGAAAATGAGTGAAAAGAACTTCCAACATCAATCTCAACTCAGTACTGACCTCCGCACTTAGTTGATGAAAGTTCAATGGAAATTGCATTAATGAGAGGACAGAGAATCACAAGTGTTCTTTTGTCCTTTATCCTTTTAGTCTAATTTATGTAGCTTTTGACTTACTATGTGTAATTCCTTCAAAGCTACCACTTCCAAATAGCTACACAGAGTATCAGCAGAGCACATTGGTATCAATTTTATCATTTGCAATGAGTAATAAAAATAGTGGATTATCTGGACTATCATGTGTATCTATATTCCTTTTTGGTAACCTGGTCTATGAATTGCATCAATTTTAATTTAATATAGAGTTAATTAAAATCAAGACAATTTTCTATTTGATTGAAGCAATTTTTCAGCAAATTGAAAGCCAACGTCGCCATTTCCTGTGATTGCTTATCATACTAAATAAGAAATGTATATTGTCACCAATACTATTTCATGTCATTTTGATATTTCTGATGGCTAATAGAAATCCATATTTTATAAACATAGATATGTGTTGCATATGCATTTTATATATTTTGCATATATATATATGAACCTTCATGACTAAATTTGAACTGTTCAACTTTTTCCTGTTTAATCTATATTATCTCCATTTAGTCCATTGAGGCGGAAAAAATAAAATCTAAAAAGGTCACATGACAGTGCATGTGGAAACAAATAAGTAAATCAATAAATAGATAAAGTGGAACACCAGCAGCTTAAGTACCTTAGTGACTATTTTCAACCTTACTTTAAAACAAATGTACAAGAAAGTGTGTTTGTATGTGTTTCAATATGTAATAATACATTATTTAAATTTTAATGATTCCATTCATACGAACAGAGAAAAGTATATTTACTCACTTATCTATTCTAACCCTTTTCTTGTTATTCTATCCTTGTTCTAAACTTGTTTAAAATTATCTATTCAATGATTTTTTTTTTTTTTTTGGCAGTTTTTGGCCAGGGCTGGGTTTGAACCCACTACTTCTGGTATATGGGGCTGGCACTCTACTCCTTGAGCCACAGGCACCACCCAATTTTTTTTTTCAGTTTTTTTTTGCCGGGGGTTGGGTTTGAACCTTCCACCTCCAGCATATGGGGCAGGTGCCCTACTCCTCTGAGCCACAGGCACTGCCCAATGATGGTTTGTTAAATGATGAGTACAATGCTGGCACTTGGCAGAGATACAGCAATGATTAAAACACACAAGATCCATGTCTGCAGAGAGCTGTTGTTAAAGTTTTGGGGGAGTAGATATATATTTTAAATAATTAAATGTGTGGACATTATAAAATGAATATAAGAAAGTAAAACACAGGTAAAGGTGAGAGAAAAAGAGTTTCTACCTACAGCAGCATTTGCTGGAACCAGATTCTGCATTGTACTGCAATTATCTATGACCAGCTTCTATGATAAAGAGTAATCAACTTGCTCATTTTTGCTGTGTTCTACTTGTAAATTAAGAGGGGTGGGGTTAGTTTTCTACAGTAGCTGAGGTGTTCACAGTAGCAAAAACAAGGTGACAAAGATTCAAAAGGATACGGGAATTAACTGAAGAGATGCTGGAAAAATCATTCCAGGTAGATGGAGTATCTAGTGCAAAGTCATTTAGAGAAACAGTCCTTGTTGGTTCATGAAAGGGCCAAGGTCACTGCTGAAGGTGGGCCTAGTTCACCTGCCAAAGTGAGCAAAAATGAGATCAGAAGGAAATGAGGTCAGACTGATAACCAGGAAGCAGGGTATAAAGTGTAAACAGATAATTCTAAGATCTTTGACTTTCACAAAATTAAATGAGAAGTATTTGCAAAGTACTAATCAGATAATCCAATTAACAGAATGCTACAATAATTTAGGGGAAATGTGATGAGGATTTGGAAAGGTGTATCACTGGGGAAAGTGAGAGTCTGTAGCCGCCCCCTCCATTCTGGACCAGAGCTGTGAAATGTTTTTCAGGGAACAATTGAGATGAAATCTGAGGATCTGGGAAGGACAAAGGTGCATCAAGAGTAGAGAAGAAACATGTGCCTACCTCTGGCCATGGGTCTGTGGTGGTGTGAAATGACCCCCTAGGGGCCGGCAGACTGGTGCTTCATTCTTTGTGAAGTTCCTAGTTCACCAGAGGCAGCAGCAGCTTTTGAGCTCTTAAGGGTAAAAAGGGTCTCCAGCTGCTTGATAGCCGGCTGACTGCCAGAGAGGGAGGGAGAAGCAGAAACCTGCCTGTCCATTTTGCTAGGCTCCAAGCCTCTCAGCAACTGATCTCTGCTGATACACTGCTGCTGCTTCTGCTCCACCACTTCTCCCCATAAAATCTATGGTAGGTTCTGGCACTCTTCCCTCAGAATTACACCAGATCTGTGCTTTTATTTTAATTGTAATTTTTAACCTAAATTTTATTTTCTTTCTAAGACAATCTGATGTCTCTGGTCAGTCATCAAACGAATAATGAGTTTTCCCTTTGCTGAACTGAGTTGTGAGCTAAACATCAAGTGAAAACTGTACAGAATTAAAATTCAGTTGAAAAAGGAGGGTACTCCATCACCAAATGCAAAGTGTGATCCTCTGGAAAACCAGAAGCAGCCTGGAATGAAGTGTTGAGGAGCTGCTCATCACCATGAATTCATGACATCTACGGGGCCTCCAAGGTCAAGTAGACCTGTGGGAGGGGGATGTGCTAAGTGCCACTTTGTCCGTTCTAAAGTTCCCTGGCTGGCTCGTGCTGAGGGTCCAACTCTACAGCTAAATCAAAACTTTTAAGTTGTTGGAAAAAAAAAAAAAAGATTTTCTACCTATAGCAGCATTTGCTGGAACCAGATTCTGCATTTTACTGCAGTTACCTCTGACCAGCTTTGATGATAAAGAGTAATCAACTTCCCTCATTTTTGCTATATTATACTTGTAAAATCTGTCAAAGACACAGCCCAGATTCAGGGAGTAGGGAAACAGACTCCATGATTTTAGGGAGAACTATAAAATAACATCACTTAGGATGGAGAAACAGGGAGTTATGAGTATCAAAACCCTTTTTCTTTTTTTATCCCATTGTTGTCTGGCTCAGCCTCAGCTCCCAAGATTACTGGATGAGTATTAGCAATAATTCTACAATTATTGTTTCTTGAGGATTCCTTAAGGAAAATGACCAAGGCAGAAATTGTATAGTGAAGATCATTGTTGACAACCCTCACTTGTATATCAGATGTCCAACCAATTTTTCAGTACCTTATTTTAAAGAGGAGTACAGAGCTCAGAACTGTCAGACACATAAGGACAGGTCACAGAATCAAAGCAGAAAGAGGCAACCTTAGGAGAAAGGAACCTTAAAAACCAGCCAGCAACTTCATATAATATCTTACTAATATGATATGTATATTTAAATATAAACACAGATTTATTGTCTATAATATACATTAGTGCACACACACACACAAATACTTCCAGAGTAAATAATATTCTTAGAACGTATCTGCTTCAAAATTGGTCCTGATTACCTCTTTACAACTTCCATATCATGATTTTATGGTGAATTCCCTACAAATGCTTTGTTATGCATTAAACGAGGTGACACCATGGCTCTGTACTTCTACAATCTCTTATCAATTATGGGAAATTCACACTAAATTCAAAGGAACGCTCATCATGTTGAGGGAATTAATGTATAGCCTAGACCTAACCATACACTGAAAACCAGCAGATCTCAGCGGATCTCTCCCTATAACATCTGCCACCTATAGCACCTAACCACACAGAAACCAGAGTAGGAGAAAGATGTCTTATTTACTAATTTTTTCAAGAGGACCAAAATGAATGAAACATTTAAAAACTACGACTTGAAACACAGAGTACACAAATATAATTCACTGTTTTCCTAAAACCACCATGGGCAAAACTGTGGTTGCCCGCAGCTCTGCTGGCCATAGATTCATATGTATGAAAATTAGAATTGATGGTTCTTTCTGATAAGAGAGTGGAAGTCTTTGGGGCCTGGGTTAATGAGGGACTGCTCCCTGAATAAGTAAAATTTCGACTGAGTGCTGACCAAAGACAGAACTGTGAAATGGAAAAGATGCAGGGAATATTTTGCTCTAAATGTCAAGGACAATTTAAGTAAAAGAACAGAGGTGGAAAAGGGCACCATATGTGCACTGAATGGAAACTAGGTTTGCGAATTTGTAATCCAGGTATAGGTGGGAGGCTTAGAATCCTACTTGTAGTGGCAAGATGAAAACGCAAAAAATAACGCTGCAGTGATTTGTTCTTCACTTTCATAAAGGCATGTAGTACACGCTTGCACATCATTCAGGAAATATTAACTTAGACTCCTGAAAATAATGATACTTCATATTTTACAGTCTTCTTAAGTCTATAATATTTCTAAAGAAAAGAATCTCATTTTACCATGACCCTCTGAAAAATCTTGTAGTTTACAAAAGTCAGATGCTTTTAAATTCATTTTGCATACTTATTTAATTAGTTCTTCTAATATTTACTGAGCATTTGTTTGTCTTTTCTTTTTTTTGTTTTTTTTTTGAGACAGAGTCTCACTGCATCGCCCTTGGTAGAGTGCGTGGCTTCACAGCTCACAGCAACCTCACAGCAACCTCAAATTCTTAGGCTTAAGTGATTCTCTTGCCTCAGCCTCCTGTGTAGCTGGGACTACAGGTGCCCACCACAACACTTGGCTATTTTTTTTTTGTTGTTGTTGTCACTGTTGATTTTAGCTGGCTCAGGCCAGGTTCTAACCAGCTATTCCTCGTGTATGTGGCTGGTGCCCTAGTCGCTGAGCTATAGGTGCTGAGTCTACTGAGGATTTTCTGTGTATTATGCCTGCTTTATGCCCTGGAAATGAGAGTGGGAAAGAAATACCTCTCTTCTTTAAAAAGCACAGTAAATTCAATAGACAAATATTGGGGGGAGAGGCAGACATACAGACAATTACCAATGTTCTAGGATCCTAATACACTTTGTTGAATAAATTCAAAGTTTCCCTTTTATGTCCTTCTTTGCTTTCCTTTGCTTTGCTCTTCTACTTTAGAATAGTTTCTTAAAAATCACTCAAAGGACTGTGAGGAAAGACAGTGTTACGTGACCTTGTTGAAATCAAGGCCCAGCACCATATTACAGTCCTGTTTATACACCATTACAGTGAACTGAATGGGTACGAAGGCTTTGCCAAAGAAGTAAATTTTGTTATTGTTGCTGCTGCTGTTTATTTTTAATAATAATAATAATACCAATTTTAAGAGCATTCCTCAACCTGCCCCCACATACCCAAACAAAATGTGGTAGTGTTGCCATCAAATAAGGGAGGTTTTGTGTCATTGAGAAGACAGAAAAACTTTTTTAAAAATGTAACTGTCGAGTATAGTATTTGCATTTAGGAGACTGTTAATCTATGCTGGATTGTCACTTTCATCCCTTGTCACACAAAGATATACTGGTGGTCCATGTGATATCGGATAGCTATCCCTCTGACTGTACTATGAAAATGTAGGCGCCCAGTGTGAAAGGAGCACCTGTGGGGTCCCCGACACCATTCCCGTTTTACTGCTAGCTGAGTAATCACCATATCTAGAATTACCTTGCATTGCCTAAAATCACATGTATATCGTGACTGTTACTGTTGCATAATATACTTGGCAGGTCTGTTTTAAATTAGTAAAATAAAGATAACGAATACTTTGGCTGGAAAAAATAAAGTTTCCATTTTTATCATTTTATTTATTTTTTTGAGACAGAGTCTCATCTGTCACGCTGGGTAGAGTGCCGTGGTGTGCTCACAACTTCAAACTCGGGCTCACGTCATCCTGTTGACTCAGCTTCCTGAGTAGATGGAACTACAGGCATGTGTTGCAACACCCGGTTATTTTCGAAAATAGAGTTTCACTCTTGCCCGGGCTGGTCTTGAACTCCTGAGCTCAAGTGGTCCACCTTCCTCAGCCTCCTGAGTGCTAGAATTACAGGTGTGATCCACTGTGCCTCTGGTCCTCATTTTTCCCATTTTAAGTTGCCATGCTATAATTCAAAGCAGACTCTACACATAATAATGCCCAAATATTTCCACATTCTATCCCAGTAAATGATGGGAATATTGCAAAATTGCACACGTTATCTGTAGGAATTGTAATTTCTTATCTTAACTGTGCATATGGTCAATATATTTTCCCCAATGATCTGTTAAAATGATTAAAGCTTAATGTTTGAGAATCGTTTCTTATGACTTCTAGAGTTAACGATAATATCACTGAATTTAAAAGATGCCTTTGCAATTGTGATATATTTTATATTGTTAAATAACAACATTTCACATTTTATTTGTGTTTGAATTTAAAAAAATAGAAACAATAGCAATGGGATACTAACCAGACAAGAATAAACTACTTTGGATTGAACGATTGTATATTCGAAAATGGAGAAATAAAGAACTTATTCAGGGCCATATACTGATTGAATATTTAAGCTGCAAAGTGTAAAGTATACAGACAGGTTGCTATTGAGACCATGATATTTAGAAATACTTTTAATATTATTTATACTTTTATTCAATTTCAGAACTTATCAAAAAGTTTATATTTTCTTCAGTTCTCAAATCTGTTGTCTCTGAAAAGCACCAGAGTAAATTAGGAACAGGATTCACAAAATCGGAAATGAGTAGAATTCAGTAGATTTGCGGATTTACTATAATGTAAAATGCTGCCATATATGGACACTCTGAGTGGCATAATTCTTTTACCTGCCTGGAATCCTAGCTCTTTGGGAGTCTGAGGCAGGTGGATTGCATGAGCTCAGGAGTTCAAGACCAGCCTGGGCAAAAGTATGACACAGTCTCTACTAAAAATAGAAAAACTAGGTGGGCATTGTGGTGGGCGCTTATAGTCCCATCTACTGTGGAGTCTGAGGCAAGGTGATCATTTAAGCCCAAGAGTTTCAGGTTGTTGTGAGCTAGGATATCACAGCACTCTATCCAGGGCACGAAGTAAGACTTTGTCTCAAAAAAAAAAAAAGAAAAGAAAAGAAAAGAAAAAGAAAAGAAAAGAAAGTCATTTCTTTTTTCTGATGGCTCTTTGTGTACTGAAATATGAAGATTTTGGGCAAAGGGTTAAGTAAATTCAAAAGATTCAGTGCTAGAATTGCTTCTCTGATAAGGACCTGGCCATAATACACTTTACTGAATTCACTTTGACAGAGACATGGCCCCAAATTGTTTCCTCACTCAGTTTCTAAGCAGGTATACACATATGTCAGGGCAATCAACTCTCAGCCCTAAAAATTCATCTGGGTTTTGCACACTAAATTAGAAAAATCTATTCCAATTGTCCTTGGATTTATTTTTCTTAATCCATGGAAAGCCTAAGAAACCTGTGTCATGAACATTTTCCCCTAGCATCTTCCTACTGTTTTGTAACCATTGAACAGTTAACAAAATGGAGAGTGTATGTTTGGGCCCTGTCCTCTTATAAAAGGAAAGAAAGAGAGCATCCTGAGCAGTCTCATGAAAAACATAGTCCTAGCAACACTGCAAATCTCTGAGAACATAAACACGTTGAAAATCCTGATTATATGTTGTCATTGTATCATATTTTTTACATACATCTTGTCATCTTATGCTCACAAATCTTTATAAACCGGCTCTTTTATTATCTCACTTTTAAAGATGAGAAAGCCTGAGTTCACAGGCTCAAGGACAGTCTAGAATCACACCTTAGAATAAATAAATGGCAATTAAATGCAGCCTTGCTGAAGTATGAAATGTACAACAGTAGGGTAGATAGAACACAATAGCCATTTTAAGCATCTCCACAGAAAACTGCATAATGAATTAAGATTATTTTCCAACATGTATTTCTACTTTGTTCTTTCTTTAGAAAACTGTACCCTATCACTTCTGCTCACCTGGTCCATTTGATACATATCATAATTTTTCCACTGTGAATATGTCGAAGTTGGATTTTGTATTTATTTTTAAGCTTTAAGAGATAGTTAAACATTTTTAAAATGGTGAAAAACCACCTTACAAAACTTTTAAGAAATTTATAATATGTGTAAACACAGTCCTTCCCCTAAATGCAAATATTTCTATATACATAAAACCATGGATATATATCCAGGATTTTTAGGAAAATGGCTTAGAATGATCCAGGAGTGCAATCTATTAAAACTTGGGCATTTATTCATTCTACCGTAACTTTTAGATCCTCTATATATGCCATATAACAAAACAGTAGCTGTCAATTGTAGTTTTTCTTTTCTTTTTAACAAAAAATATGTTCTTGCTTTTCATTGTCCATATGCCATTATGCACGTTTTATTATATGGTCTAAATTCAAGGACGACAAGTAAGCACATTAATAACTCGTTACAAAAGGAACAATGGCAAAGATTACAAGACTGATTTTATTTTGAATATAGGCCTCAAAACTGTGTCTTCAATAGTGTCCCATTCAACATTTTAATCAGTAACTTGGACGGGCTTAGAGAGAGCAAGCTCATATGTTCATTAAAATTGTGAGTCATTGGAAACTCAAAAGGTTGGTGACTCTACTGCACAATAATTACAATCTAGACATGATCTTTACCCTGTAATGATGGGGTGAAAGGAATAACTGAACAAATGAAATATAGTGGAAATGTACACAGGGAAGATACCATACTTGTATCCAAATTGCAAATGATATAAGTACAGAGTTAGCATTAGCATGGGACAAAAAATGTTGAAGCGATTTACAGGACAGTAAATTCTGTGCGAGTTAGTCTGTGATGTGGCTTTCAGAAGCACTAATCAGGCAAACTCAGCCTGAAATAAAGCAGAACTCAACAGAGTCTGTGTTATTTTTGTTCAGATATTTCTGTTCAGATAATACCTGTGGCATTATACTTAATTTTGACTGCTGCCATTTCAAGATGAGAATGGAAAATTTGAGGAAATTTTATTTAGGAAAGTCTTAAATAATGTAAATAATACTGTTATGAACAACATTTAAGAAACTGTATGGATATAACCATTGAGTTGAGGAAGAATAATTTTCTTTGGGGAAAGAGTGGGAAGAGTGAAGGTATTAATTAGGTACATAGCACGAGACAGGAAGATAATATTTTCCAAACATTTAAAAAATATTTAGAAAATAAAGCACATTTGGTATTTAGAGTTTGGTGGGTTTACACAAGGACCAGTGGATGAAAATGTCCAAGGAAACCATTTAACATATATTTTTTGCTTGACACCTATAAAACCCTGGCTTCTATAGCTACTTTTCCAGGGCCTGGACAAACATCACGGCATTGTCCTGGCCAGGAGGGGTCACACAGTTTAATGCCACAATGTAAGAAAATATTTTTTTTTAAGTACCACTTACATGTTCTAATTTCGACATTATATGACTTTTTTGCTTATAATTTCATCTCATTTTATTTATTTTTTATTTATTTATTTATTTTTTTGAGACAGAGCCTCAAGCTGTCACCGTGGATAGAGTGCCGTGGCATCACAGCTCACAGCAACCTCCAATTTTTGGACTCAACCGAGTCTCCTGCCTCTGCCTCCCAAGTAGCTGAGACTACAGGCACCCACCACAACACCCAGCCATCTTTTGGTTGCAGCCGTCACTGTTGTTTGGCAGGCCCAGGCTGGACTCTAACCCACCAGCTCAGGTGTACGTGGCTGCCGCCTTAGCCTGCTGAGCCACAGGCACTGAGCCATTTCATCTCATTTTAGAAATTATGATTATTTATATAATTACATCTATATTTGAAAGCACCAAGAATGATGCCTTCATTAGGGAAGAGCAGCATCTACTGATTTGCATTGTAAGCAAATAAAACTCAATTCCCTAATTGACCTGCAGGGCACCGGAAGACATTGCAATTGTTGAGATACTAGGTACATTTGAGATCTCAGTTCATCACCATTCCAAGGCTGAATTTCTATTAAAATTTCAGGCTTTAATGGAAAGATGTGAGCACTCAGTGTGACTAAGTCAGAATGTGAACACACAGATGCTACCAACAGAAAGATAAAACTTAACCTTTTGACGTATTTGGTAGAAGATTTTCCCTCTAAGAGACTAGCTTTCACATATACACCCATGAGGGGACCCTTGTTAAGCAAAAATCCCACACTGAACAATGAGTCCCCAGAGGTTGTTCTTATCGACAGCCACGAGGAGACCACGGAGTGACCATGGAGTGAATGTGGATACCCTGCTCCATGGGGACAAGAGGAGGGAAAGGTTTCAAAGGCTGGGTTGGGAAGGAGTGGACATCATAGGCCATCTGTGTTTGCTAACTGGCCTCACCCAAAGGAAAGCAAACTTTCTTCCATCTTTACACAGCTGTAGTTTTACATCTTGGAGAAGGATGTCCTAGGCTTCCACATTCATCCTAGTCAATTACAGTCCAAAGGGATGGTCCTAGGTCTTCAGTTAAACATTACTTAGGTATACAACTGACTAACGGAGTTTTTTTTAAAAAAAATCCAAATCTCAAAGAGGCAGATACATTTTATCATGAAATTTTTTCTGAGGTTAATTCTCGAAGGAAAGCAACTTTGAGTTTCCTAATTTAGGAAGAAGCCTGTTTTTTGCCTAGACTAGACTAGTGTCATGATATTATTAAAGACAGCCATGTTCCTTATACCACTCTCTTTTGCCTCCTTGTGAATCATTATAAACTTTGATGCTGAACAGTTCAAAATTACCGAGGACTTTGTTTTTTTTTTTGGTGAGAATCAATTAGAAGTAATTTTTAAAACAAAATATTGCACACCTTTTGGGGGCAAAACACGATTGTAAGAGGGACTTTACCGAACAAATGCAACCAGGTAACATGGTTTCTTGTACCCTCAATGAATCCCCAACATTAAAAAAAAAAAAAAATACTGCATCTGGAAGACGCCTTTGGCTCAACGAGTAGGGCGCCAGCCCCATATACCAAAGATGGCGGGTTCAAATTAGGCCTCAGCTGAAAAAAAAATAAATAAATAAAGTTTGTTTCTAGGAAAGTAAAAAAACAAAAACAAAAACAAAAACAAAAAATATTGCAGCATCTCTTTTTCCCAAACAATAAATATTATTTCTAGGCAAAAGAGACCTTCTTATTACAACAAAACTTATTACATCAGTTTTGTGTTCTGGATTAACATTAAGAGATAATATTGTAAATAATGATTAAGGGAACTCACATTCATTGAGAACTTTTCCAGGCATTTTCCTTATACAAATGAAGTGACTTCTCACACCCGTACTTGGGAATAAGCACTAGAGCTCTGAGCAATAGGTAAGGGCATGAATTGTGGAGTGGAGACACCAACTCACATGTGCCCCAATTTCCTCCTGGCTCTGTGGATTGACAATAGTTACTCAGGGTACTGGTAACTATCAAATGCAGGAGTAACAGGTCCACCTCACGGGATTGTACTGAAGGTCTCGTGAAATGATCTCCAACTTTTTCAGTGCCTGCATATCTGATGCACAGTCAGATTTCAAGAAATGCTAAAAATGATGGAATTGAGACTCATTGAGACTTAATTAGTTTTCCACATCACACAGCTATTAGGTAGCATGAAATTTAGATGAGAATCCAATTTCATCTGAATCTGAGGTCTGCCTTCTCAATTACTGCATCTGTTAGAAGCCCTGCTGAAAGAAGATGTACTCTAGCCAGGAAATGTGAAGAGAGTTTTATTAAAAAACAATTCATGCAGGTGTAGGCAGAGTTTAAGAAAAACAACCAAGGCTAACGCAGGACCCTGTTCACTTGACAGTAGGGGGCCGTTCCCTCCTCTAGGCTTGGAAGACAAATAGGAGACACATAATGTAAAATTTTATAGGATGGGAACGGTACCGAGTGGAGCTGTGGACATTGGCAGAGGAAGAAACGCACACAATGACCTTATAAGTAAAAAGAATGAAGGTTTTAAAACACCTCTATGAAATTTCCCGCTGAGACTTCTCATGGCTGAAACCCAATCAAATGCTGTGGGGAATAAAAACTACAGTGAGTTTTAAGCTAACTCCACAAATTGTTGATAAACCTTTCCTCAAATATTAAAATTTAATTCCCCTCTTCTTGAGCATAGGTTGTTTTTCTTGAATATAATCTAAAGAACGGAACTTGGCAGAAATGAGGCGTGTCCATTACCACATCAGGTGGAGTGAAGAGGTGTCTTCTGTTTGGGGAGGATACTCGGATTTTCTCTCTCTTGCTCTCATTTCCCTCTCTGGTCATTTCCTCTGGGGCAAGCCAGCTCATTTGTTTCACTCTCACTTCACTGACATTTCTGCTAGTTTCCCTTTCAAATACGATCTCTCTACCCTTTCGACTATATTTTAAATGCAGTATTAATTTTATAAGTGTTCATCACTGTTGGTAGGGACTTTTTCTTCTACTAATTGGTATATCCCCAGAGTCCAAAACATATCCTTACACAAACTATGAACTCAAGAACTTGTAGAATCAACTGATCAGTGAGAAACCTGGATTCATCCACTGATTTTTCAGAGGTATAGACTAACTTATGTATCCAGACATAGTGAAATGATTGAGTGAGGAAGAGTTAACAGGATAAAACACAAATTGTATGTTAATGCCTGGTATCCCAAATGGGATGTTTATTTTCTCTATTCAGAATTCTTAAAAGCAAGCAATTAAATTTAATATTTAATCCTATCATTTATTAAAGAATGGTAGTTTTAGTGGCAGTAGAAAGAAAAGGCACTGGACAAATAAACAGCTATATTATAAGTGAAGTTATTACATTATTTATTTATATTATAATATTGCACATCTAAATTATGTACAGCCAGCAGTTTTCTAGGCCTTATACTGGATAAATATAGTCTTTGGAAAAAGATGATGACATTACTCAGCTGAGAAAACTCTTCCTTAATAAATTTAATGATGGCTAATTCTTTCTGAAGTATTTGTTTTTATTTTTGTCAGCAAGTGCTAATGTTGTTTGAACAGGTGGAAGAATGAGAGGCAAATTGAATGTGTCTTTCAGAAAATATTTTGAATGCATTATCTAAATTTTATACCAGGATTGTCAGTGCTAATTTATAGCATCCACCTGTAAAGAATGTGCCCTAAATTGCCTTTTTTGATTGTATTAAAATGCAGATGAGAAGAGATTTGAAAGGGCCCAGCCTAGAGTGATGGGAAATCAGCAAGAATGGTACTTTTAGTGGCAGTAGAAAGAAAAGGCACTGAACAACACAAATTAAATATGGAGATGTAGAAGCGGCAAGGCGTGGCCATAAGACAGGAAGGACAGGAAACATTTCCACATAATTCTGATTTAGGCAGCTTTGTAAGGACGGCCTATGAGCTGACATTGAAAAATTATTAGGAAATAAAATTTCATTGTCGATACCGGAATATGTGTTTGGGATTTCAGGGTGTGAGGTGATTGTGTAGAGCTCTCAGGAAGTAGCAGATTAGAGCTTCCTTCTAGGCATATATTATAGAATTAGGAATTTATACAGTTAAAAACAGGACTAAAAATTTTACCAGATAGTCTTGGGAGATGATGAGGAGCATTAGCCTGAATAGTGGGGTGCAATACTTCAGGAAAAAAGTCTACAGGGAATGCGAATTACGATTTATCAAAAAAACACTGGCTGAGTTGATGTTGAGGGCAAAATTAAACTATAGCTTGTAAAATCTAAACTACAGATGAAGACATGGAGATATATGAAGTATAATAAATCTTCTAGAAATCAAAATTCTAGGGAGAAAGAAGAGATTTAGTGAATAGTTTGCAATA
The DNA here is from genome assembly GCA_963574655.1 of Perodicticus potto. Lineage (NCBI taxonomy): Eukaryota > Metazoa > Chordata > Mammalia > Primates > Lorisidae > Perodicticus > Perodicticus potto. The sequence goes on along the minus strand of CAUYRH010063163.1, from coordinate 17,053 downwards.
GGAAGGAGAAATTTCTGCATAAGGTAGAGATACGACTGTGTTCATGAACTCAAGGGAAAAACAATAAAATAAAGGCTGTGAAGATATGAGAAATATGAAGAGAGACTGATGGAGCAAGCATCCAGATGAGATAGATTAGGATTTGCTTTCTACTAGGATAGGAAGGAATTGTTCAAAGTTGTAGATAAAGAGGACAACTTAAGTATGATGTGGACCTGCTGGTGCTTTATAGGTTTTCATAGGCAAAAACCCATATGGGATTGGCATTTTATCAGTTTATCTACTACATGAAAGGTGAGTTATTGGAGGACTCTCGGAATAGTACTGGTCCTCCTTTGATAGGAATGAAGTAAAGAACTGAATTCATCCATAAAGTGAGAGGAAAACATAAGAAATTTTATGACACTAACCAAGAAAAAAAAAATTACACGTTAGTGGCATTGGTTATAATACCTAACACTTATAAGGTGTTTACTGAGTATTAGAAATTATGATTAAGATCTTTTTACAAAATAATTATTTTGGATCCTGCAGCAATCCTATTTTGTATTAGTGAAACCAGAGTTGTAAGGAGAGAGAGACAGTCATAGATTGGGTTTTTAGAAAATACCTTTTGAGGGGTCACTCCATTGTTTTGGGTATCCTTATTGTCTGACTACTTGGGAAACTTCACTTTTTATTATATACTTAATTTCAAGACTTTTGTAATGGATTCGTTTGTCATTAAATTTTGTCATTTTTTAATAAATACTCTGTTATAGGCCTTGCTTATTTGTCTTTTAAGTGGCTTGATTTCTTGGAAATAATTACATTTTTGTAGATCACCTTGGTAAAATATTTACTCAATACGTTTTCTTATTTGCTTCCAGAGTAACAGACTCAATGATATGAATAGCCAATCCAAATTCAATAATAATATTATCCCAAAGCTAAGAAGCCATTGAACTCTTCAGGTTATGAAGATTCATATAGTAACTGGTTGCTACCATGTTATCAGATGCACTTTGGTTTTGTTTCTGGAAAACTGGCAATTCTGTGGTCACTGAAGCTGGTCGTTCTTGGCCAGTGAATGCTGGACTGGTGTTATTCTGTCCACTTTTAGGAACCCCACCCCAATGGGATTATTATAGTGGATTTTTATGTATAACAGAAAAAAGTTTCAGCCCTAAAACTTGTTTAACACCCTACCTCCATCTACATTTCACCAGCTCCACAATATTGATTCTGACAAGACCCTAACCTCCATTCTACCTAATAAGAATTTCTCAGAAATTAATGTCAATCCAATGTGCTCAGATATAGTGACTAGAGATATGGTTACCAACATTTTCTTCAAAAGATATGAAATACCACCTTGGAATAGACTACCAAATAGTTGTCAGCCACAGTATGACTCAATTTATCAATCTATTGAATATTTAATGACATAACTTATAATGAGACACACAGTTAAATCTTGGCTCTCCATGTTGTGGAAGAATGTGAGCAAATGAATATGACTAAACACTGTAACCTTTTCTTCTTCAGATGTTTTATAGTTTTCTCTATATTTTTGCAAAATCAAACTGACTCTTTGAGAACAGCTTAGTGAGTTACTTTTGTGTTTGCTACTGCTTTCAAGGTAAAATGCCAGGATGAGATCTCTTATTACTTCACTTTCCAGACTCTGAGGTTGTGATAGAATTTCCAGTATGATGTTAAAAACGAATAATGAGGGAAGATATTTTTATGATCTTAGCAAGAAAGATTCAAGTTTCTCACCAATAAATGGGATCCTGGTTAAAGACATTTTCATAGATGTTTTTATGAAGTTGATTAACTTTACTTCTATTTTAATTTTCATAGAAATTTTACATAAATGTGTGTAAAGATTTTATAAAATGCTTTTTATTTAATCAATTAATCTTTTCATATGATCAGGTGAATTTTCCTTTTGCTTAGTGATATGATGGATTATAGTAATTGAATTGTTATCGTTGAACCAGCCTTACGTATCTGGGATAAATTCCTCTTGGTCATGGTCTATAACTCAAATGATATTGTGGGATTCTATCTAATATTTCTTTAAGACTTTCTACATCTATGTTCATGAAATGTATTGGTCTATAGTTATCTTTTCTTGCAATAGTTTTTTGTGGTTTGCCATTAGGAAAATTGGGATTAGTTTTGATATTACTTTTCTTTTTAAAAATAACTTTGTCTGTTTTGGGTATCAAATGGCCTCATAGAATGAATTAGAAAGTATTTCCTCCCCTTTTATCTTCTAAGAGAGATTATAGAGAATTGGTATAATTTCTTCCTAAATGTATTGTAGAATTCTCTATTGAACCCAGGTAGGCTTGGCACTTTCTATTTTGCACTCAATTTTTTTGTTTAATTCTTTTACTTGATATAGTCATATTCAAATTGTTTGCTTCTTTTTATTTGAGGTTCAGCAGATTGTGCATTTCAAGAAATTTGTCTGTTTCACCTATGTTATCAAATTTGTGAGCATAGAAGTATTCATAGCATTTATTTATGGAATCTGTATTGGTGTCCCTGCTTTCATTTCTGAGCTTATAATTTCTGTCCTTTCTCTTTCTGTCATAGTTGGTGTGGCTAGAAGCTCACTGATTTTATCAATAATTTTAAAGAACCAGCTTTTGGTTTTGTTGTTATTTCCTCTTTCTAATTTATTTGATTTGTTTACATTTTTATTATTTATTTTATTTTGTTTGCCTTGTATTTAATTCGTTCTCCTTTTTCTAGTTTCCTAAACAAGTATGGGTGATGGTATTAGATTTTTTTTCTTTTATAAAATATGCAGTAGATGATACACATAGGTATATCACTCTAAGCACTGTTTTAACTACAACTCGAAAATGTCTTCAGTTGTGTTTAATTTTTATTTATTTCAAAGTGAGTTACTTTTTAAATCTGATTTGGAGTGAAACGTAACTTATGACTACTTATATTTAATCAGAAGAACCAGAAAAGGGAAGATGGAGAAATTTTCTTCAATTTTTCTATTAAATAAATAAATGAAATTTAGTTTTAACATTTCTCTCTGGACACAATGCTTGGAAAAAAAATTTTTTTTAATTTTCTTAAAAATATAAAAGTATTTTATAAGGAAACTGAAAAAAATCTAATGAGAAACTCTAGAGAACACCTTAATATCATTTTTAATCCAAATAACTCTGATAAAAAGAGTAGAAGAAATTGAGCAAAACAAAAGATATAAAACAAGCTTAAAATTTGACTTAACAGATCACCACATGCCTGGGCCTCACTCTGGGTCAGGATCCATGAAGACGTGTGGACATGGTGGCAACTGGCTGAAGAAATACAAAGTTAGAAACAAGGAGCAATAAAGAGACAAGACACATAGAATAGAATTTTCAAAAGTGGGAGCACTGGGGACCACTGCCTGGTTGTGGGGTTCCAATGGTGGCCCTGAGTGTCAGTTCCACTCAGCTTTTATCAAAGGCTATTTGCTCTTCAGCCCGGAGAGTAAGCTGAGGAGGAAAACAAAGATGCCAGCAGTTTTTCTGAGCAAGCTTATTGGCTGCTATTGCTTCTAGCATCATTAACCTTAAGGGTTTGTGAAGCCTTGAGATTTCCAGAACCTGAGCCTTGCGTGGGGAAAGCCTCCTGTCTGTGGTCACACACACCGATTCTAGGGAGGTGTTAATCTCTGCAGTTCCCTGCAAGTAAAATGCCACAGGCATCCGTTTCCTCTGAAGAATCAGTGGGAAAGAGGAATTTTCCTTTCATCACCACCACAGAGGAACTTCTGTGATATGGGATATAAGCCCTCCTTCCTGTATTTCAGAGCTTGAGATGTTCCCTTCATCTCTGCCCCAGCCAAATACAAATCTCTACAATGGGTATTTCCTTTGAGTGTTAACCAGGCAGGTGATGGCCTAGTTAAATTTTCTTGCTAGGCCTTGCACACAGCTTCCCCTGTGGTCACTATTCCTTCAGGGCATTTATGACTCAGCAGGGATTAATGCAAGCTGTATCCCCAACAGGCCAGACTTCTAGGAAAAGCAGGAAACCTGCTCAGATAAGAATTTTAGCAGCAGCTGTTTTAAAGGTAAACTAGCTGATTTTTTTTGTCCTGTCTCATGTAGTTTACTTTTTCATTTTTGCCTTTTTCTAGGGATGATTTCCCATGCCAAAAATGGGGTCTTCTGTCCCCATTCTGCCTGCAACCATCCATATTTATCCTGCAAGTATAATTCTAAACAATGGCATATACAAATCAGGCAGAAAGAGTACAGCTGGGAATTCTAAACAAACATTTTCACAAGGTGATGAAAATTCTCTCCTCATTGAATCACTGACTAAATACACGATGTTGAATAAAATACTTCACATTTTTGGCTCTAGATTTTTATCTCAATAATTTGAAGAGTTGAATAGATTTGCAAAATAGTTCTGAAATGTTCTGGCCACCCACAGTGGAGGTAGTCTAAGGGCTCTGCTTAGGGGCATTGGGAAATTAGGAAACAGAGAAAATCACTCCAAGCTTCACCTTCAACTTTTTCAGCTATAACAGCACTTTTTAAACTTTCAATTGCTTTTTAATATATTGGATTTTTGTGTTAGATGTCACTTGTATAAAGTTCCTCTGGCTTTAAAGACAAATGCTTCAAAAAATGTTGGACTGGCCAATCTCCAAACTTTATTAATGTTCTTGCTAAGGAATTTATGCTTATTTTCTACATATTTAATGTATTTTGTAAAGAAAGATTGTAAAAAACTATTAAAACTTCTAGTGATATTAGAAAATGCATAATCTGGTGTTCTATTTAATTATATATATATATTAATTTAAGTAGAAATTTTATTAACCACTTATGCTAAAATATTTTGTTTTTACATCAATAAACATGGAAACCATGTGAGTGACACAAAATCCAAAAATAAGCTATATTTATTTTTAGCTACAAAAATATCCCTTTGTAATATAAATAATATAATTCCATCTTAGTTTAAGCAACAAATCAAAACCTTGTTTCTATAAACAAACAAAACAAAAAACAAATCAAAAACATAAAAAAAAAAAAAAAACAATTAGCCAGGATTGGTGTCAACCCTCTGTATTCCTAGCTAGCCAGGAGGCCAATAAAGGAGAGTCTTTTGAGCCCAGGAGTTGGAGGTTACTCTGAACTATGATTGTGCCACTGCACTCTAGCCTGGGTGACAGACTGGTATACTATGACTAAAAGAAACCAACTAACAAAAACCCAATTCTATCAACATTTTTTTTTATTAAAATTATTTCCCAGAACAGATCTGATCTTCTTCAATGCAATGTATTATATGAAAATCTGAAATTACATATACAATGTAGCCTATGATAATTTTTGGGATCAAATTTATTTAACTTAACAAATGGCTTCTGCTCTATGTAAAGCATAATGTGTTTTATACATTTTAGTTAAACTCACTAAATTGGGTTTATGTAATTAGATGTATTGAAGTAAGAAGTGCATTTCCTGTATTTCCTATTAATCAGTTAAAAACTGACACCACTGAAAAGAAAAATGCTACTAAGCCAATATTTTGTTTTTGCTTTCTAATCACTTTGCTTCTGTCTTTTGTTTCTCTAATTTTCTAAAGTAGTGTTTCTTGTAGAAGAAACGTGAACACATCATAAATGAAGTTATGAACTATAATGAAGTGACCATCAATGTAATCGCTAACAAATAAAGGCACACATATTAATCATATTTCAAGAGTTTGCTCCTTTCATGACCCTTCAATCATTAGTGTCTCCCTATTCCATAAAAGAAAAAAAAATCATTATTTCTACCACCATATATGAGATTACCTGAAATCTATGAAAATGAAATAATACACTATTCATTTTTTATGGCTGCTTCTTCTCAACATTATGTTTGTGAAAATCATTTGTGTTGTGTTTAGCACAAAGTTAAATCAATTTCCTTCCTATGCAGTTTTGAATAATAGAACTTACCACAATGTGAAAATTTGAAAATGGTCTATATGTGGCAACTGCTGTTCACCACGGTAGTAGTATCATTATTTAAATATTTGTATTCATTACAGTCTTGACAAACATTAGAGCAGTTTCTAAATGAGACTATTATAAATAGTGGTGCTGTGTACATTTGTGTACACATTTATTGGTACCCATTTGAACTCAACTTTTGTTATATCTGTGCCTAAACATATACCTGAGGGAACGTACATGCTCCAATTAAATGGACAGTATTAAAATTTTTTCAAATTATTTGTAATACTTTAGTTACATCAGGAGCCATGAGCATTTCTATTGTTCCACAAACATTTCAACCCTTATCGTTATTGTTTATTTTTGTTTTGTTGTTCTTAATTTCATTTATTCAGGGGAGATGCAGTGCCATTATATCATGATTTATTTTGCATTTTCTAAGCTATGATTGAAGATGAATAACAATTATATTCTTATTGACCATCTGGATATCTAATTTTGTGAAATGCTTTTTAAATTACATTCCCGTTTTTTTTTCCACTATGCTCTTATTAACTTGCACAATTCTGGCTTAGATCCTTTACTGGATATATGTCTGGCATATATTTGCTACTATTATTTAGTTTCTTTTTCATTTTTATAAAGGGGTCTTAGTCTAACAAAATTTATTTAATTTACAGAAGTTTAATTTATAAATGTTTTTTATTAAGATTAATCCCTTTCATGTTATACAGAAAACCCTCAGTGTCTATGGGGGATTGATTCCAGGACTGGTTCCAGGACTGCCCCCTGATACCCAGATCATTTGTGTGTGCAAGTCAGTTATATAAAATAGTATAGTATTTGCATAGTACCTACACATTTTTCATTAATACCTTAAATTATCTATACATTGCTTATAATACCTTACGCAATGTAAATGCTATGCAAATAGTTGTTAGCTATATTCTATTGCTTTTTTTTTTTTATTGCTGTATTTAAAAAAATGAAAGTATTTTTGATCCCTACTTGGTGGAATCTGCAGATGCAAAGCCCACAAATATGAAGGGTCAATTGCACATGGTAAAAAACACACTTTTTAAAAAACTCAAAGCCTCGATATCATTATTCTGTGTTTCTTTCTGGAAGTTTTATCATTTTATTATCAACTTTCAGTGAGGTAGGAATTAAGTTCTTTGTGAGAGTGTGTGTGTGTGTGTGTGTGTATACCAGTTGATTTAGAATCATTTGATGAAAAATATTGAACCCTCTTTTCCTAAATCAAGTGTCCACATGTGCATGACTTATTTTTTCCCTCTTCATGCTCACTAGTCTGTTCAGATAATTTATTTACCCTTATACCTTGATCCTAATGGTATTATGATTTACCATTTTGTTTTTATCTATTGATGAAATATAGATTTTATTTTATTATTTATCTTATGCATGTATTACTGATAACACTAAGGTGGGAATTTTCAGGAGCTCAGTGCTATGTTCTGCAATAATGACACTGTTTTCTCGTTTTTCTAGTATTCATGACTGTGTGCGTTTGTGTTTTATTGCTGTGATTAGATAATTCAGATCAATATTACCACCAGTGTTTATGACATTCAAGGGTGTCCTTTTTATCATAACAAATATAAATGCAGTTATTGTTATATTGACATATTAGATTTTTCAATTGAAATTGAAAATCTTTTTTTTTTTTTAAGAAAAGAAAAGAAAAGCCTATTTCTAGGACATAACATTTTTAAACACACAAGGTAGCAATGAATACAATCAGGGACAATACTTCTATGGAGAAAATTACAAAGTTATCTTAATCATGCTTATTTTTGTTGACATAATTAAACTTACTGCATCTCTTACAATAAATTAGCATATAATTCATTTCTTTATGTATACAACATGATGGTATATTTTATTGAATGGAATACTAGTCCTTTAAAAACTATTTGATAGGTTTGTTTGTTTATTCATTTTTGTTCTTGCTTAAATTTTCTCATAAAAACATCTTGGACCAGTTGTTGTGACTATATTTATAAGCTCTATACAGAGTCTATACATAATGTGCTCCCTAAATATTTCTCTTTTTCTTCATTCTAAACTCAATAAAAAACATGTACAAATTTGATGTGCCAGAACTGAGAGTAGTACTAGTGGAAAACAATAAATAGAAAGCAAACTCTTGTTTTGAATATTAATATAATTGCCTGTGGAAGCCAGAAAAACCGAAAACATATTCTACTATTCTGGACAAGAAAGCTAGTAAATGAGCAGAGTTAAGTTTTAGTACTCTCTTGGTCATCGAGGGTTGGCAGTGTCCTGCAACTCAACGTGTATTGTGTTGAGACAACTCAAATATGTAGCCACACACAATTGTGTTAAAGAAACTGGATGTAAAATGTTAAAACCCTCCACTGATTAGCTGTGTTATCTTGGAAAAACCATTTTATCTCTCTATGAGTTAATTCCCATATACTTACGTATAATGGATAACATATTAGGAACTCTTATAGAGCTTTGTGACCATGAAATGATACAAGCCTAGTAGAACTTACACTATATTTCCTATGGCCTAGTCTTAGCTCGATAGATTTCATTATTATATTTATGCTTTTATTATTTTCTTGTTCTTAAACTTGTAGCCACTCAAACCTTCGGCCTACAGAAAGGATATTGAACATTAAAATCCCCCCAAAGCTAAATTATTTCACAGAGAGTGTTTTATATGCCAGCCAAAATATGAATCAATTTTAAATTCCCTTACCCCTGATTTGCTAACACTGCGTGTAGTTAACATAGTTCAATGCTAAATTATTGCATGGGAAGAAAGCAAATAATATTTAAATTATTCAAAAATTTTACTAAGCTGGCAATACTAATTCATTCTAACTTCCTGATCAGTAACTGGAAAGGAAAGGGACGGAAACGCATCACTCACTGAATATTTTACAATCCATTTACATAAATATTGGTGAGATAAATGATATTTAAAAACACCAGAGAACTCTACATCCAATAAAATATGCTACTCTCATTATGACTTGCAGGACAGGTTCTAAAAATGTTGGCAGATCTATACATTTAGGTTAGTAGGATTCAGCTATTCACTTTTATGATTCCATAAATACATCAGGACAGAAATACGTATTTGTGGATTTGCTATAACTTATTTTAAAGCGTGTATTGAGAAAAAGAATGTTTTCTTGTACAATGGCAAAAACATACAAAAAGGAATATATATTCCTTTTTATATATATAAATATATATATAAAAAATATATAATATATATTTTGTATATATTCACATGGTAATATGGCTACATAATTCATTATAGGTACATGAAAATTAGATTACATTATACCTCAACATTTTAAAGCTAATTCTGTGGTGGTTGCACGTAATGATATTATACTGACAAAGCTTCACCAGGTACTGATATTAGAATTTTTAGGACTACTATATGTTACGAAACTAACTGAATTAGTGGTTGTGGGAAAAAATTGCTCATTTTAGGAGGGCTACTGTTATATTTGTGAAGAAATTACCAAAAATAGTTTGGAAAATTTATTAAACTAAGTGTTATACGTCATCCTATTGAAATGGCTAGTTTTGGTGTCTTAGAAAGATTTTTACAGTTATTTTTTGAAGTAACACTTGATAAGGCACTTCTAGTTCAAGATGGATTAGAAAACTTAAGTAAAAAAAATGATGACATTAAAGCAAAATGAAAAGTAAATTAACAGAGAAGTTGCTGCCGTTTATCACATGTTAATAGAAAAATTCTCTCTTCTGCAGAATTTAGGAGTCCATCATGTTCAGGAATCACCTTTGTAGTTTTGAATGCTGGTAGCGGCTTCATTTCAGAGGAGCCACATCAATCACCTCCGAAAGATTTCTGGTCAGTGGAGTTACTAAGAATTGTGAACATCATCTCATGATTAAGGAGAGGTGAAAGAGAAACCTCTGGTAATACAGCAGTCAGAGACTTTATGTGTAAATCAGTGTTTGCAGAAAAATTTCAGGAAAAAGTTACAAAAAAATTTCTTGATAATTTCAGACTGAGATATTAGTACACTTGGACACGTGGATATAAACTACTGTGAATCAGTCATACATTTGAGTTAAAGTCACTCCAAGTAAAAAATAAAAAATATATATAGTTTATAAAATATAGTTTATATTTGTATACATTTTCTGAATAGAGATATTTGGTAATTTTTTGTCAGTTTAATTATTTTAAACTATTGAATTATATGCCTCAAACTATGTTCCACTTTAAGAATTGGAAAATATAGAAGAATATATAGCATGTTTTGTATAAAACACACCAAAAAGTGTACTTATTTAAATTTATTTGGTAGATCAATTAAACTGTATAGTATATTCTTACATCTACACAAAATTCTAGTGCATTTCTGTATTTATGGAGGCAAAGCCATCAAAACTCAAGGTAAAAATAAGAGCTATATGAAAGATAAATAGGAAGAGGTGGTAATAAACTTTAATATTTTTGTGCCCAGTAATGATAATTATGAATAAATTATGTTACATTTTCTCTAATGAAAGCTATAGTGTTATAGAATATGAGTATGTTAAAAAATCTTAGTGTCATTAAAATAACATTCAAACAAGAATTATATAGAAAGAATATTTTAAATGAAACACAAATGTCAGTATACTATGATTCCACAATTAAGAAATTGTTGTCAAAATAGCACTAAATAAAACAGAAAAACTGCATTGGTGAGGCTGATTGGTTTATAAATAATTAATAAGTAAATAAGTATATAAATCATATGTGAGATGCTGATAAATGCAGGGAAATGATAGAAAAGATGACAAATACTATATACATAGGTACTTTTACAAACATATATGTACGTATTTGTATGTACACATATATCTATGTCAATGTTTACATACAACTAATCTAAAAAGTTCATTGATTTCAGTTAATATCTATGTTTTATGAATTTCAAAAAACAGACAATATAAGCATGAAAATCTTCATAATTCCACTCATGCTGAAATAGCATTTTCATTATGTGATTGTGTATCATACAAGAGATTATATAGACACACTATATACACTAATACATTTTGAATGACTCTGTGGCACTATATTTTCTTCATGGTCCAATCGGATTTAATCAACTTTGAAGTAGTTACCTTGCTACCCCCAGATATTCCATTATTTTTATGTTTACACTTTATATATATATATATATTTTTTTTTTTTTTGAGACAGAGTCTCACTATTTTGCCCTCGGTAGAGAGCCGTGGCATCATAGCTCACAGCAACCTCCAACTCCTGAGCTCAAGTGGTCCTCTTGTCTCAGCCACCCAAGTAACTGAGACTACAAGCACCTGCCACAATGCCTGGCTAGTTTTTTTAGAGATGGGGGTCTTGCTTTTGCTCAGGCTGGTCTTGAACTCCTAACCTCCAGCAATCTACCTGTCTTGGCTTCCCAGAGTGCTAGGATTATAGGAGTGAGCCACTACATCTGGACGCTTTTTGTAAATCTTAAGTGATATGATTGTCAGGTCTTAGAACTAGCTTTATAATAAATACAAAACTATGATATGATTTAAATACATTGGAATACTATTAGCTCATTAAATGTTCTTGGAAAGTAAATAATTTATGGTAAAAGTACCACAAAATACTTATTCTTTAAATTTTAAACTTTCTTTTTTTTTTTTTTTTTTATACAGAGCCTTAAGATGTCACCCTGGAGATATTGCTGTGGCGTCACAGCTCACAGCAACCTCCAATTCCTGGGCTCAAGCCAGTCTCTTGCCTCCGCCTCCCAAGTAGCTGGGACCACAGGTGCCCGCCACAATGCCTGGCCATTTTTTGGTTGCAGCCATCATTGTCGTTTGTCAGGCCTGGCCTGGATTCGAACCTGCTAGCTCAGGTGTACATGGCTGGCGCCTTAGCCCGTTGAGCCATGGGCCCCAAGCCTAAATTTTAAACTTTCTACAAATAAAATTAGTTGGTTATAGGGCCATTTTAGGCAAATATGCATTCCCTTTTTGAAAAAATAAATTTTTCTTAAACTTATCTATTGAACATACAATGCTTTATATCATTTTATAGAGCCTTTTCATGTCTTTATATGTAATATTTGATCAAAGTTTAATACATCAATAAAATGTCTTAAAAATTATTAAAGTAATGGTTGAAACCCTGCTCCCCAAAGAAACATACATGTGTAATGACTACTCCGATGAAACAATAGCATGTTTCTGGAACCCACAAACCTCAGTAGTGCCCACTACAGTTCTTCACTCCCTGAAAATGTAACCAATATTGTAACCTCCATGCCCTGTGTTAGGGTGACTAATGGTCCACCAAAGATGTCCATGTCCTAATCCCTGGCACCCATGAATATGTAGTTACATACAAGTAGGGTTAATAATGAAGGACGAAATAGGGTTTGCTAATGAATTGACCTTAAAATAATTAGATTATTCTTCATTATCCAGGTTTGCATCATGTAAGAGTTTTTATAAGTTGAAGAAGTAGGAAAAAAAGAAAAGTGTCACAAAAGTAGAATTCAGAGTAAAGCAATCATTGGCTTTCAAGGTAAAGAGGGCCCCAGGCCAGTGAGTGCAGGCACCCTCTGCAAGCCAGCAAAGGCGAGAAAAATGGAGTGTTCCTTGGAGTCCCCAGAAAGAATGTGGCCCTCCTCACACATTGACTTTACCTCAGTGACTAACTCCATTACAAACTCCAAAACTGTAAAATAATAGAATTGTGTTCTTTTAATCCCTAAATTATTGTAGCAGTAATAAGAAATCAGTATATATAAAGATTACTTTTGATTCTTTTCGAATTTTACATAAATTGAAACATACAATTGGTACTTTTTGCATCTGACTTCTGTTACATAGCATTATATAGTGACATACAGGACTACTCCCTTCAAGTCACTGCAATTTAATATTCACTTATAAGAATATACCCCAAAGAATATATCTGTTCTAGTGGTGCTGATCTTTTGTGGTGCTCGAAGTTTTGAAAAATTATGAATAATGCTACTTAGAACATTATTGCATATGTATAATGAAAGTAAATGCAAATGCAGACACATCTTTAGACACAAATTCATGTACAAACACAGATGAAAATATGTAGGAAGGTTCACATACAAGTAGAATTTCTTGATCGAAATTTATGCAGACATTAACATAGGGATACTGTCAAAATTTTCCCCAGTAGTTGTACCAGTTAGCCTTCTCACAGTTGAAATATACAACTCCAGGGATCCCACATCTTGAAAGACTTCATATTGTCAATCACAGCCGTTCACTTATTTATGTCTTTGCTTATTTATTTATTTTTAGTTATTGTATTTGAATGTGATAGACTATTATAGTCATTCTAATTTGCATTTCTTTGATCATTTTGTTTTGGATGAAGTCACATATCCAGCACCACAAAGCCAAATAGAATAGAAGGTATTTCTAATGGCAAATCTCTCCCCAACTTTAGATTGAAAAAGCATAGTAATTTGGAACAAGGGGGGAAAAAAAATCTTTGTTTCTTCAATTTTTCAGAATGCCTTCCTTTTAAAAAGTTGTTCAGAATGAATTTCCACTCTTTCATCTGATATGCTGATTTGAGTATTCATCACAGAATATTGTTTATGTACTTTGAAAACTACTTGGGAACATTACATGACAGCTGTCTTCTTAATACTCTCACAGAAATGAGTTCTTCTATTTCAGGAAACTATCCCAGTGATCCCAATACAGCGCCATAAATAAATATGTAAATCTATTTCAGAATCATCCAGAGACTGTATGTTACAGATGTCTGTGATTCAAAGTACTTGCCTGCTAAAATATATACCTATACACAATGATAATATGTAAATAGATTTCACTTGATATAATTAAAGCAATTAAAACTAATGATGCAATAAAAATAAAAGACAGGTAGATAGACATACCTGCAAAACTTATTCATGGTAATAAGCATTCTGCAATTAAATTTTTCTCAATAAAGTTAACACTTTTCATTTTAGAACTTGGTGCAATTCACTAATTTAAATATTTATGTTTTAAAATAAACATCTGCTTGCCATAAAGTTCATTTTTATCATTATTACATTAGTCATTGACTGAGAAAATTCCTTCCAGCAATGAATGAAATAAAAACAGGGGAAGATTCAGAATGCCAATATTATCATTTTGGGGTAATGGTTGAGGATGTTATTGTGAATATAATAATCGGTTGCATAAAGTAAGATATTACAAAAAGAAGAATGAAAGCTTTGATGTATATGTAATTTTAAATTATTAAATAGTAGAACATTAACTCATAAAACAGAACTTTGCAATCTTTGATTAATTGACAATTCTTACTGAGGTGGAAAAGTAAATATCCTATAAGTCAGTGCTAAAATGGCTTTTTGTTGCAATTTATCAGTATACATATTGTTAACAGTTGCTTTGTACACCAAATATTGTATACATGATAAATTCAAATGTCATTAGTAAATGACTGCATCTTATTATACCCATGAGTAAATTTTAATGAAACTTTGCCTCCTGGTTGGAGGTAGTTCTATGTAAAATCCATAGATTTTGCTAACTTATAAAGGCCATTTTAAAATCAACACTCGCATATACTAGTTCAATGTTGCTGTGTTGTCACTTATTTGAGGTGACATTTAACCCTTGTAACAAAAGCTAATGATGCTTAAAATAAATTATTTAAAGAACTTTGTTGTGATGCATTTCCCAATTTTATCTTATAATACAATTTAGTGCTGAGTATTAAAAAATTACATTTTGTATCTTTAAGTATAATTAATGCAGACTGATTATTACAATATGACTTAATAAGATCTGTGTGTGCTTTAAACAAATTGACAATATTGTTATCAGTTACTTTCAGTAGAAAAATTCACAGATAAAAATCTAGAAGAGAGGGTGGCGCCTGTGGCTCAGTGGGTAGGCTGGTGGGTTCAAACCCGGCCCCATATACTGAGGGTGGTGGGTTCAAACCCGGCCCCGGCTGAACTGCAACAAAAACATAGCCAGGCATTGTGGCTGGCACCTGTAGTCCCAGCTACTCAGGAGGCTGAGGCAGGAGAATCACCTACGCCCTTGGGGTTGGAGGTAGCTGTGAGTGTGTGACGCCACGGCACTCTACTGAGGGCGACAAAATGAAACTCTGTCTCTACGAAAAAAAGAAAAAGAAATCTAGAAGAGAAAAGACATGTGTCAAGATTACGTATGATTGTCACTACTGATAGCTAAATTCAGTTGTAATAAATACATTAAATTGTCAATAACTAGGCAATACAAGGTGTTTCAAAAGTACAAGTAGTATAATAGTGTATGAATTCTGTGATACATCAACTTAATTTTCAGGTTAAGAAGTCAGCTGTTTTTTATAGGCAAGCTGGAAACAATGTCCTTATAAAAACATTAGAAGTAGTTTTGAATGGTAGATATGAGAAGTTTTAAACCAATGAAAGTTGGACAGAACATTTTTTTTTTTTTTTTTTTTTTTTGAGACAGAGCCTCAAGCTGTAACCCTGGATGGAGTGCTGTGGCATCCACAGTTCACAGCAACCTCCAATTCCTGGGCTCAAGCGAGTCTCTTGCCTCCGCCTCCCAAGTAGCTGGGACTACAGGCACCCACTACAACATCCGGCCATTTTTTCGTTGCAGCCATCATTGTTGTTTGGCGGGCCCAGGCTGGATTCGAACCTGCCAGCTCAGGTGTACGTGGCTGGTGCCTTAGCCCGTTGAGACACAGGCGCCAATCATGTTTGGGGTTTTTCAAATAAAAAACAAATTTTTTTTTTGTTTGAGACAGAGTCTCAAGCTGTCGTCCTGGGTAGAGTGCCATGGCATCACAGCTCACAGCAACCTCAAACTCTTAGGCTCAAGTGATTCTCTTGCCTCAGCCTCCCAAGTAGCTGGGACTACAGGCGCCCACCACAATGCCTGGCTATTTTTTTGTTGTAGTTGTCATTGTTGTTTTAGCTGGCCTGGGCTGGTTTTGAACCCACCAGCCTCTGCGTATGTGGCCAGGGCCCTACCCGAGCTATGGACTCTGCTCAAGAGTATTTTTCATGTTTAGAGTTTATGCACATGGCATACCCTGTATCATCTTTGCTTTTCATTCTCAGTATGACAGTTTCAGATTTATCCATGTTGATAAACTTAGTTCTGGTTTTTCAGTTTAGTTGATGTATATGTCTATTGTATGAGTATATCACAATTAATTGATCTGTTCTCTTACAGATTCACCGTTTTTTGCCACTACCAACAATACGTTGTACTAATATGTGAGTTTTTCTAAGAAATATATCTAGACCTGGTACCTGGTATATCTAGACCATGCCTGTAATCCTAATACTTTAGGAGACTGAGGTGGGAGGCTCACTTGAGCCCAGCAGTATAGAACCAGTCTGGGCAATAGCAAGACCCCATCTCTACAAAAAATAGAAAATCAGTTAGGCATCGTGGTGTGCAATCATAGCCTCAGCTACTCAGGAAACAGAAGAGGGAAGATTGCTTGAACCTAAAGGTTTGAGTTACAGTGAGCTATGAGGGCTCCACTCTAGCTTAGGCAACAGGGAGATAGATACCTTGTCTCAAAAAGAAAGAGAGAGAACATGAAAGAAATACATCTATAAGAAGAATTGCTAAGCTGTGAGGTATGCTCACCATTAGCTTTCTAGCTATTGCCATATTGCTTTCCCAAGTGATCATACCAGTTTACACTACCTATAAAAGTATGAGTTCCAACTTTTCCATACTCTTACCAATACTAGTTTGGAATGAAAATACATTTCCAAACTTTTAAATTTTGCCACTTGGATGGGTTTTATTTAAATCATTATCTTATTTTGGATTTTCATTATTACTAGAGAGATTAAGCATTTTCTCATATGCTTATTAGACACTCAAAGTTTCATCTTCTAATTCTGTGTTCATATTCTTTGCCAATTTTCTCTTCATTTCTTTCTTTCTTTTTTTCTTGCAGTTTTGCCCAGGGCTGGGCTTGAACCCGCCACCCATGGCATATGGGGCCGGCACCATAACTCCTTGAGCCACAGGCACCGCCCATCT
>CAUYRH010063161.1:0-79260 GCA_963574655.1 Perodicticus potto | reverse complement strand
TATCCCCCCAAATAGCTTTGGTCCATGAAGGCTATGTTAAATAGTTCAATGAAAATATTTTAGATTGTTTATAAAGTCAGCACATTGTGCCCCATGATTGCACCAATGTACACAATTATGATTTAATAAAAATTAAAAAAAGAAAGATAGTCCTTCACCTTTAATGGGTGGATGGATGGAAACCTAAGTATATACAATTGGCCCTCCATATCTGTGAGTTCTGCTTCGGTGGATGCAACCAACAACAGGTCAAAAATATTTGGGGAAAAATAAAAGCATACAGACTGATTTTTTTCCTTGTCATTATCTTCTAAACAGTAAAGTATAACAAATATTTACACAGCCTTTACATTGTATTAGGTATCAATAAGTAATCTAGAGATGATTTAAAGTAAATGGGAAGATGTGCATAGGTTATATCAACTACTGTACCATTTTATGTATGAGACTGGAGCATCTATAGAGGTTGGTGTCCAGAGAGGATCCTGGAACCATGGATACTGAGAGACAGCCATATGTTCAAAACAGTATGTTATATGCAATTCTAGAAATGGGCTCATAGTATTACAGAAACACCAAAGGGAAAGAGTGTCAGGATAGACCTGCTGGAGAAGTGATAACCCAGTTGAGCTTTTACTAATGAATAGGAGCTAGCCAGGTAGTGGGGTCCAGGACAAGGGTAATGCATTCCAGAGAGAAGAAAAAGCAGTGCAAAAGCTGGGCAGCATGGGGACTTACAAATTGTTAAGCATTACGTACAAGCCATGCGTCACTTAATTGATGGGAATATGTTGTGAGGAAAGGTGTGATTTCTTCCTTCTGCACATATCCTAGAGTGTATTTACAAACTTAGATGGTACAGCCTGCTGCACCTGGGCTCTGCGCTATAGCCTGTTGCTTGTAGGCTACGATCCTGTCCATCACGTTACTGTACTGAGTACTGTAGGCAACTATAACACAAGAGCATTTGTATATTTGTATATCTAAACATAGAAAAGGCACAGTGAAAATACAGTGTAAAATGATTTAAAAAAGGTACAAGGATACTTAGGAAGCACAGGGCTTTTAAGACTGGGCGTTGCTCTGGATAACTCAGTGAGCGAGTGGTGGGACATTACACTACTGGAAACTTTTGTAAGCACTGTACACTTAGACTGCACTAAATTTGTAAAAACTGTTTTTGAGATAACTTAACCTTAGTTTATTGTAGCTTTTTTACTTTATTAAACTTTTAATTCTTTTTTAAACTTTTGACTCTTTCAACACCTAGCTTAAAACACAAACACATTGTAAAATGTTTTCTCTCTTTATATATTTATTCTGTAAGTTTTTTTCCTATTTCTTTAAATCTGGGTTTTATTTTCTTTTTACTTTTAAATTTTGTTAAAATGTGAGACACAAACACACACGTTAGCCTAGGCCTATCCAAGGTCAGGACCATCCATATCACTGTCTTCTTCCTCTGCCTCTAGTCCCACTGGAAGGTCTTTAAGGGGAATAACATGCCTGAAACTGTCATCTTCTGTGACAGATAACAAGGCCTTCTTCTGGAATATGCCTCCTGAAGGGTCTGCCTGACTTTGTTGTATAGTTAACCTTTTTTTCTCCAAGATAAAGGAGCATACTCTAAAAAGAATTGCATAGGAAATAACGTAAATGAATAACATAGTCATTTGTTATTATTATCAAGTACAGTAGAACCTCCCTCCGTGGCTAACCACCTCCTACAATGACCACCTGCTTTAGTTGCCCTAATTTTCACAGACTGAACATGTATCACACATACGTATCATACAGTAGTCTAGTTGCTTACGTGGCCCACCTCTATATGTTGACCAGCATGTTATAGTCACTCAGGTGGTCAACTTTCAGAGGTTCTGCTGTACTCTGTGTATTGTGTCTGATACTGTGTATGATACTTTTATCTGACTGGCAGGACATAAGTTCATTTGCACCATCATCGCAAAAAGGTGACCGTGGACCATCGTACATGTGGTGCATTGTTGACTGACCCATTGATACGCGGTGCATGACTGTGTAAGGTTCACAGATGGGAGAAGTGACATTTGAGGTTGAAGAGAGAGGCTGGGTTAGTTCAGGAAGGCCAAGTCTAGACACCTTGGCTAAAGGGCTTGTTCATCATCCAGTAGGGTGTGTGGAACCATTAAAAGGGATAATTGGTGAAGGTGACCAGATTTGTCTTCAGGAATACACACAGTTTCCTATGAGCAGAACCCTTTTTTCCAGAAAACATGAATTAGCTGTATATTATGTTTCTCTTTGGCTGTTACTAAATGCTGTGGTCTTCACATGTGTGAAAATTAAAGGAGGAGAGAGCTGTGCCCTGTGATTGATTTCCTCTCCTGCTAAGGAAAGCCGTGTAGGTATTCTCACTTAAAAAGTGTCCGGCAAATTGGTGATGAAATAATTTTTAAATTTGTTTAAGTTACTATGTGCATTTTCTTTCCTGGTAATCTCTTAGAAATTTTACATTTCTTTTGAAATGTATCACTTTCACCTATTTATGTTTTACATATTGTACTTTTCCCCCTAACACTTTTTACTTTGTGTGTATATGCTTATAGCAGAACTATATTTTTAAGAATCAAATGATGCTTCTTTTTTTCTTATTTCTATTTCCTAAATCATAAATTTTTCTTTATTGTATCTTCCATAGCATCTACTTCCTTATTGCAAAAACCAAACCAAACGAAATCAATAAAATACCCTAAGCCTACCTTGAGTTACTTATGTTGACATATTGTGAGTACCTGCAAATTGCCTGTTTTCTAAAGCCATTTGATCTTGGGCTATGTTTTAGGGGAAGAAAGTGGGGAATACAGTTACGTTCGATTGCTTAAGTACACACATGAATGTGTTTATGTTTATACTTACAAGTATTTTGTAAATTTTTAAAAGCAGAATACAGAAAAGAATATCCTTCCAGTTACTTAGAAAGTTATTCACTGTGGGCCAAAGTCAGAAAGAGACTGACATGAAAGATAGAAGTCTGGAATTCTACTGGATTCTGCTTATAATTTTGGGGGTCCTTGCATAAGTTAACACACTTCCCTAGTACATTGTGTCCTTGTGTGTAAATGAGAAGTAGAACTCGGTGTTGATAAAGAATATTCTAGATCTGCCGGGCTCAGTGGCTCATACCCGTAATCCTAGCACTCTGGGATCCGAGGAGGGTGGATTGGTTGAGCTCACAAGTTCAAAACCAGCTCAAGCAAGAACAAGACCCCATCTCTAAAAAATACCCATTTGTTGTGGCAGGCACCTGTAGTCCCAGCTACTAAGGAGGCAGAGGCAAGTGAATCGCTTGAGCCCAGGAGTTTGAGGTTGCTGTGAGCTATGACAGCACAGCACTCTACCAAAGTGAGACTCTGTCTCAGGAAAAAAAAAAAAAGAATATTCTTGATCTGTGTATTTAAGATTAGTACCCTAGTAAAGGCCATAGGAATCAGTGAAAACTTCTTATACAGTTATCTTTAAGCCATTCGTCAATGTTTTGTTCAGATCAGCTTTGAAATAAAATTTATAGCAAAGCATATTTTCAATGTAGGGTTATATGAAACTTGAGAAATGTGAGCCGTGTAGTACATGTGGCCACTGGTTACCTTGTGCCCCTCTCCAGACAGTTCCTGCCCCATGTTCCAGAAAACCTCTGCTCATCTGTAGTGTGACGGACTAGTTTTGCTCATTCTAGAACTTCACACAAACAGAACTTTAAAGCATGTACTCTTATATCTAGTTCCTTTTGCTTACCAGAGTATCTTCAAGCTCCTGCCATGTTGTTGCATGTATCGTAGTTCATTTCTTTTTATTGTTGTCTTAAGATTCCTTTGGATATACAGGGTGGCCATAGAGTTTGTGTGCAGTTATAAATAGTGTGCAGTTAAAATGGTGCACAAACGTTTTGGCCACCCTGTACATGTGCATATAGTGCGATTCATTTATTTGTTCCTTAATAAAGGGCATTTGATTTCTTTGCAGATGAGGGCTATTCTGGATAAAGCTGTGATACCCGTTGGCAAACAGCTCTTTCTGTGGGTGTGTTTCCATTCTTAGTAAACATCCAGGAGTGGAATTGTGGGGATACTGGAAGTGGCTGTTCAGTTGCTCTACATCCTCGTCAGCTTTTGTGCTGTCTGTCTTGTGAATTTTAGCCACTCTCAGTGTGTATTCGTTTATAATTGCAATAGAAACTCTAAAAATGATGTAATACATATTGCTATGAATAAATTAGGGATATCAGAATTAGCATATTCTTTAATAAACAATGAAATTCTTCACAGTGTTGCCTTATATTTTATCATCTTTATTGTATATAATCACATTTGTTTATGATACCCATGGATATTTTAACAGATGATATATACATAATATGTTTGTGTTTATATCTGTATGTATGTGTGAGCACAATTATACTGGTCTCCAGTTTGTTTTTGGCTTGTTTGTTACTATGTTAAAAGAGTTTATCTTTGAGGCTGGGCACGGTGCTTCACACCTGTAATCCTAGCACTATGGGAGGCCGAGGCAGACAAGAGGATCACTTGAGCTCAGGAGTTCCACACAAGCCTGAATAATAGAGAGACTCCACTTCTAAGAAAATACAGACATTAGTCTGGTGTGGTGCCACATGGCTGCAGTTCCAGCTACTCAGGAGGCTGAGGCAGGAGGATGCTGGAGCCTAGGATTTGGAGGTTGCAGGGAGCTATGATGGCACCACTGCATGCTGCCCAGGGTGACAGAGCAAGACTCTCTCAAAAACAAAGACACAAATCTCATCCCAGTACTCAGACCATACCTTTTTTGCATTTTGTAATGTATGCCTGCTGCGAATCTTTATGTACTATTGCCTTTAGAGATAACAAATTTTCACAGACTTAGAAAGCAATAAAATACATTTAACACTAAATCTTTACTGAATGTAGTTTAATCTTTCTCTGATGCACAAAGCACTTTATAAGTTTATAGCTCCACAGACTCATTATTATGAATGCGAGTTATTATACTGGTTAAGAGTAGAAGCGGTGGTGAATGAAAAGTGTGTGCTAATAGAACCTTAGGTTAAGAGAAGTTAATGTGTTTACCCATACACTTTTTTTTTTATCTTAAATTATATATGATTTCTTTTTCATTTCCATTTTTCCTGGATTTTTCTCCCCACCCTTCTGCTTTTTCTGAATATATACATCACTCTTTTGAGTTTCCCTTCCAAAAATACAACTTCAGCCTTTCTCTGTGTGAAAACCGTGACAAAGTGATTTTATAGCCAGTTCTGAAAATGACTAAACTTGACAACAATTGCATTTTATGACAGCCTCTGCTTTCATGTCCCCGGCCTACTTTTATATCATCATTTCTTTTTTTGCCTCAAATACGAACAATTTCATATCTCTGCATTGGCTGAAAACAAATCCCTTTACCAGGAATACATTTTAATGGAAGACAGCCTGCTTCACTTAAGTCACCAGAGCCTTAACTCTACAATATTCAATTTCTCACTCACCAAGAACCAAAGCTTTTTTTTTTCCCCCCATGGTTTATGTTCATAAAGGTTGGGGAAGAATTAGTATTATGGAACTAAACCAGATTAAGGGGGAATGTGAATTAGATTTGGTAACAGATGGTGCTGTGGAAATTAAAGGTTCTTTGCGAATGGAAGCGACAGCCGCCTGCCTCTGTCCCCTCTGCCTCTCTCCTTCCCGCATTTGATAGACGGGTATAAATCACAACAATCCTGTCTTGACAGCCAATTTCGAGAATTTGATCTGGTTAAAGACATGGCTTTCCTGCTCCGCTCCCCGAAACCTGCTTCTGTTTTATTTTTACACAGCGTCTTGTCATATTGAGAAAAGCAGCCTCGCCTGCCTCCCTTCAGGAAATTTGTCTTAATTACAGTTTTAGCTCTTTAGTGTTAATTACTTTTCCATCCAGCCTGAATTTTTGTAATATCTCTGAGGGTTTTTTTCCTTCCCCCCAGCCCCCGACTCTTTTTACTAATGCTTTTGTTTTTTCCCAGACATACCTTTCATTGTCAAGAGTTGTGGTCTGAGGCACTATTTGAGAATTATGATTTTCAAAATCAATATTTTTTGAGGAAACTTTCGTGTGATGTAGTAAAGTTACCAAATCAGAAAAACTATCAGAAGCAACTATCAAAAACTAGCGATTATTTCAACAAAATTGGGCAAATCCCCAGTGACAACACTTTTTCAGCTAATTAGGGCTACAGAAATCTCTGCTCCATTGGCTAATATATATCCCACCAAGTAGAAAGATGTGACTACAGGGTGGCAGAAGCAGTTCATATTTCTGTTGACCCTGTGGTGATCTAGGGAATCAGAATTAAAATGAAGTCTTCAAATGGAGGGACTTTAAGAGAGAGACTAGAAATACTGAAAAAATTGTGTGGACCCCTTACATCCAGACCCTGTGGTTTGACAAGCTCAGGAGGTAAGCACTCAGCTTGTCTCTTACAAATCCACGTGGCATTTGGGCTTACGACATATCAAGGAAAAGGAAATAGAAGAGAGGGGAAAAAATCACTCCAAAAATGAAGAGGAGATTCTTTGAGCTAGCAACTAACAGTTGGTAGAAATGAAGCTTCCTACTGGCAGTCAAATCAAATGTAGTAACAACTCACCGGCTCCCCGCTGCTTGCTGACAGCGTGGTGTCACACACTGGGACAAACATTCACTTAAACACTGATTGCAGGGAATTGCCCTTTCCGCCAATGCCTCCCACCAAAAAAAAACATAATGAGCAAAAAGGGAACCATTTCTAGGAAAAAACCAAGAGTCCTGTCCCAGCTCCTGCAAAGTGCTCGCTGCCCTGTCCTTTTGTAGCCCACTGGGAATGACTCCTCAGTTCAAGGTGGTGGCTGTAGTTTCACTGTTATGTGGCAGCTCATTTGTTTGATTATTCCTTCTCCTGACACACACACACACACACACTCACCCATTCCTGTACCTGCCAGGGTCCTAAAGGGTGACTGAATACAGTAACAGCTAAGGAAAAATTTGGAAGAGTTTGGGGAGTGTGCTTCAGAGCAGTAACCCTGGGTCTCCAGGTTTGGTTTAATCAGAGTCACAGGCCACAGTGGCTTTTTTCTGAGTAACACACACACACACACACACACACACATATATGTATACTTATGTATATATGTATACTTACGTATATGTGTGTGTGTGTGTGTGTGTATTTATTTTATTTTATTTTTTTAATGGCAGAAGTACTTTAGAAAATGTGTAGGAGGACAGGCATGGTGACTCATGCCTGTAATCCTAGCACTTTGGGAAGCCAAGGTGGGTGGATTGCTTGAGCCCATGGGTTCAAGACTAGCCTGAGACACAGTGAGACTCTGTCTCTAAAAAGATCCAGGCATTGTGGTGGGCACCTGTAGTCCCAGCTACTCGGGAGGCTGAGACAAGAGAATCACTTGAGCCCAAGGGTTTGAGATTTCCGTGAGCTGTGACACCACAGCACTCTACGGAGGGCAACATAGTGAGACTCTATCTCAAAAAAAAAACAAAAAACAAAACAAAACAAAAAAAGAAATGAAAGCTTGTAGGCAAATCTCATTTTTACAAGTGAAGAAGCTGAGGGTCACCATGGTACAACGACTTGCTTCAGATTACACAGAGCCACCACATGCAGAGCTGGAGCCCACCTCTGGTACCTGTCAAGTGCTGCAAGAAGGCAAGGTTTCCTGGGAAAGGAGACAGGCAAGTTGTGAGAACTTCTTTAAGTCAGATTTTTATTTTTTGAGATGGTGTCTCACTTTGTTGTCCTCAGTAGAGTGCCTTGGCATCATATCTCACAGTAACTTCAAACTCTTGGACTCAAGCGATCCCCTTGCCTCAGCCTCCCAAGCAGCTATTACCACAACACCCAGCTACTATTAGAGATGGGGTCTCGCTCTTGCTCAGGCTGGTCATGAACTCCTGGGCTCAAGCAATCCACCCGTCTTCCCAGAGTGCTGGGATTATGGGCGTGAGCCACTGTGTCCAAACTCAGATTTTGAGAAAGACAAATTAAATGTAGAAATTTTTATCCACATGTTTATATTTGGATGTTTGTGATAAACAGCAAGCAGGGCCTTCTGATAGGAGCTCCAGCATTTTGATAGCTTCTCTTGGCTTCACCAGCTACTGTCATACTGCTGAATAATCCCGATTTATACAATCTATCATGCCACAAAACAAATCCCTCCTCCTTTCTGTGGCTTGACTTTGATGTAGCATGTGTGATGTGTGCTATTTTTCCCTGCCCGCAAGTAGCAGCTCCTGTGTTTTAGCTTCTGCTTAAACAACCCGGCTCATTGTAATGTTTCTTAGAGGACAGAAGTAGAATTTTTAGGATTACTAATTAGCTGATTTCCCATTCTCCCTTCCTCCCTGTCCCCAGTTCAGCTAGACAACACCTGATAGCTACAGAATATAATCATAACTGTGCATACATCACCAGGACCAGCTGCAACCAGATGTTAACTGCTGCAGACTGAGTATTACGTTAAAAGTATAAATATAGTTGAACTGCTGTCTGACAGATGCGGTTTATTATCTCTAATTGTACTGTGAATCTCCCACTAATATAAAAAGGTTCATATGTGCTTGAAACAACCTTTATTTCAACAATGATTTCTTCTTCAAGATTTAAATTTTCTCACCACCATCCTTCACCCAGTTGCAGAGTTCAGTGTTAGAGTTTTCTTGCAAGTGGAACTGGCCTATCTTTGCGGAGGCAGCTGGTTTATTGGTAATTATAATTGCTTTTGTAAAATATTTTCATACTAAGTAAAGAGTGACATCAGTACTGTGATCTCCAGGTCTTTACATCAACTTCTGGTAGCATTCTTCTTTCCCGATTCTCTGTGGCAAAGAGAATTAGGAAAAAATCCCAGGGAAGCCCGAGCTTTCGTTGACCTGGATTTGATTTGTGGACTCCGTCACGGGATTGTGTGTTAAGCATCTCTATTCGATGGTAATTTGTGAAGATCAGCGCACAGACTTGTTCTGAGTTGAGTATCTGTTCATTTCTTCTCCAGCACGAGGCCCTGAGAGAAGGTCTTCATTTAGCTGTCAGGCCCCTCCTGTTGTGTGGACTTCTCCTCCATGTGCTCCTTGACTGCTTGCGGACAGAATTGTCTGAACACAAGCAAACTTTATTGATCCATATTTCTGTTTAAAAGACCAGAGATTTGTAGAAGTAGGAGACTATTTCTTTCCTCTAGAAAGCTTACCGCGGAGGAGGTCTGCTGGCTGCATCGTAAATCTCTAAGATGGAATAAAAGTTACATTCCCCATATGTCGTAAGCTTCGTTTTGATGACTTATCTCGTGTACTTTTTTTTTTTTTTTTACCCCATACAAACCTTCCTTTTTAGCAGTGGCCCGCTATCGCCCAGGGGCCGTTTCTACCCTGGGTATGGTGACACTGGAACGTTACTATACAAGTGGGTTAACTGTGGGACACACTGTTCCAAAGTCCTTCTTGTTCTTAAGTGTTAGGTTCCCTAAAGAGTAACTTGTATAAAGCAAGAAACATGTTGGGGGGATCAGAGGTAAAATGCTTGTTTCCCCATCTGAGAATGCTTGTTGTGCATCTGAGTTTCCGAGTAGGAGATTTTTTTTTAAGATTCTCTTTTAAGATCCATAGGTGTTGTGTAGTTAAGCAATTGTGAGGATATAGTTAATTAAGCTGCATTAGGGCAAATATACACACTTGTTAAAACACTTAATTTGCCTCAATAATATTGATTACATGGCAGAAGTTTGTTTAAACTAAATGATATTTCCCCCCTACTGTTACAATCTTTGAATGCAATCTGTATAATAGCTAATAGCTATCATCAGTTAAATATCATGTTAGTTATAAAGTAATGTCATAAGAATTGATTTGGACTTGGCAGTGGAGGAGAGCTCTCTCTTCAAATCCAATGTAGATGATTAGCCAGAGTTTTAAGCAGAATCATGGTTCATATAAACTGTGTATATTTTATAGACTTATAGCTACTCTATATTACATGAGTGCCCATTATACTAAAGAAAAGCTCCGACAGTTAATTATGTAAAACATCATGTATGCAATTACCCAGCATTATTATGTATTTAACAGGTTTATTGATTTGTCAGTAGCTCACTTACTGTATTTAGAGCTATAAACAAGAGATGCTCACCCCCAGATTGAAATAGGTCCAAGAAAACAAGCTAAGGATAAATTACACTACTCAGCGCCCCTGCATCAGATCGAATCCTTAAATACAGAAACTGTCAACAATCATAATGTGCAACACATTGTGATATTACAGGACCATTTCTTTTCCCATTAATAAAGTTTATCAACCAGGAAGCATAAGAAATCACCTGGCCATACAAATTGGAGCAACTGCAAATTCCTACATCTAAAATAGCAAAGTAGTCGAGGTAACATAAGGCAGTCGGCCGTCAGCAGTCACCGCCAGCTTTCCTGGCATAGTAACCCGGGATGCTGGCGTGTCTTCGGGGACTTTCTAACACATATATCCTTATACCCGCCCATCCTCATGAATTTAGTCGCTCTTATTAGTACATTTCTCTTGCCATTTTCTTGGGCTGCCTATGCTGGAAATGAATTGTCTCCACTTCCCTTGTTTTAGATTGCTCAGCAAGAGTGGAGACCGTAGGGTTCTCTGATCAAGCGTCTTGGTTTACCTGGGACTAAAGGGCTCCTAGGTAAACATCATGTATGCAATTACCCAGCATTATTATAACCGGTTTATTGATTTGTCAGTAGCTCACTTCCTGTATTTAGAGCTATAAACAAGAGATGTCACCCCCAGATTGAAATAGGTCCAAGAAAACAAGCTAAGGATAAATTTCACTACTCAGCGCCCCTGCATCAGATCGAATCCTTAAATACAGAAACTCTTCGCTAAAGTGTTCCTAAGACATGGGCTTTCAGTGCTAAAACCAGGAGAGATGATCAACATAATGCCAGAACAAAACTAAGTAATAAAGGCAGATAGGGTTTCAGCAAGGCCCTTTTTGGTAAGGATTTAGTCCTTAGGTGTGGAGTTATATTCATAGTGTACTTTCCTTTCAGTAATCAGCCAGAGATGAGTTTAAAGTCGCTTGTTTATTTGTCCTGAATTTCCCTTTTCTGATGTAATGACAGCTTTTCACAAAGTTGGGAGAGCTTTCAGCTTAGATAGAGGTTCTAATTTGTTTTTTCTTGTTTGTTTTTATTAAGAGGCCAGCTCCTGTCTCCACACTTGGTAGCAATGTCTCTTATCAGCAACTTGGGCACCAGCTTTGAGGGCAGCTGTTTCTTTACTCTTGTTCTTGATGAAGTTAGAGTCTTTTGGACTAAATGCACAAGTTATTTGTTCAAAGAATGAAGAAGCAGCATTACTAAATGACTGTGATCTCATTATTCAGAAAGCTGTTCTCTTAGGTGGGCCTCAGTGTTTATTAACGAAGACCTTGAATTTATGCATCAGTGTGTGTGCTTATGTGTGTTTTTATCTTTTTGAGCATGCATGGGTCGGAATATACAATTCTTCTTTTCCAATTAATGATCTCCTTCTGTTAGGTTAACCAGGCAGAACTTAAGATATTTCTTATTAAAAGAAAAAATCCTTTCTCTTCTTTCCCCAACTAAGCCAGTGTACCTTAATGCAATGATGATATGTTAGACCCAGCAGTTGTCAAAGCATCGTATTACCGTGATGCCATAATGACACCCTGTCTCTGTAAAGTAGTCATGTTTTCTCAAATCACACGTTGCACCGTTGATTTCTGACATGACACTTCGTTCGGTTGCTTTCCCTTTCTTCAGCATCACCATTCTCTGACAATAGCAGCTGGTGCCCATTTTGTTACTAAGTGATTCACATTTTGCCACTTTACTAGAGTGCAATTAGTTGAAGCGGGGGAAGCTCATTGTAAAGTAGCACGCTGAAGTTGGAACGCAGGCTGCCGTTTTTGTTGCTGGGGTCCTGGGCCCTGAAGCCTGTTCCTCCAGGAGCTGCAGCATTAGTCTGGATGTTTTCTTCCAAAAGTATTAAAACAAACAAGTCCCCCCAAACACTGTACACTACTAAGAACATTTTATTTTTTTAAACAAAAAAACCTTAAATATTTAATCTGGTGATTTCAGAAGGTAGAAAGTCAACCAATAGCCATAAATACATTTCTGTTTTGAGTAGGCGGTGCTCTGGTGGTGTGTTTGATAACCTTTCTTTCTAACCCTGAAATTCTGTGATTCAATGAGAGGAGACAGGGACTCTGATCTCTCTGTCTTCATAAACTTGCAGATTTGCTGACTTCAATGTTCTTATACAAAAGTATTGGAAATACAGTTTTAAAGCATCTAGAATTTATAATCATGATGAGTACTTTTTTAGGCCCTTGAAGATGACAAAGAAGAATAGAAAATGGTGACTTCCTCAGCTGACATTTATTTAGCCTATGAAGGTCTCTTTATCAGACCTCAGTGCCAGAGGTCTGATAAAATTTTGAGAAGATCTTTCTCCTTAGTATCACAATCAGGAAGGTCTAAGACAACCTGTGCACACATGTTCCTTATGAAAATTGCATCAATTTCTCCAATGTATTTCCCTATCTTTTTTAATCAGGGAAATATAAAGTAGCAAATAAATTTATAGTCTATGTAAAAGTTCACATGATGAAATACAGTTGTTTGTTAAGAAATTAAATTTCAGTGAAAGGATTTATAAATTATAAGCCTATAAAACATTAGTGTTAAACCAACATTTAACAAATAAGAGAACTGGCTAAGCATAATAAGTCCTTTCTTTGAAATGTGGACCACTCTGGACATCTCTCTATATGCATGTGGAAATTCAAACTCATGGCCACTCATTCAAGATCATACATTTACCCAGATCTAGGTGGAATCTCCTAGTGTAATTAGGCTTGATAATTATAACACGAATTGAATATTAACATACAAATTAACTTCTTGTTTTCCTCTATAACAGCAGCTTTAACTGATTCTTATTCTTTCTCTCACTTTCTTTCTGTATGCACACATATACACATGGTTAATTAACTTTCAAAAATTACATCTTTCAGTAGTTCAACTAAGAAGTTTTGTTTGCCTGATCATTCATATCAGACACCTATGATAATTTTTACCCTTGCTAGCCTTTTATGCACAGCTATGAAACAAGTTCCTATGTTGAAGCATGAGGACCAGAATTATTTGAGACTTCATATTTCAAACTGTGTTAAAAATGCTTTCTAAAACACTGAAATTTTAAGAAGGCTGTTTAATTTTTCGAATTTTGTGTCCTTCATAGAAACTAGTTATTATTATTGACACAGTTATTTTCCCTTCCAGTATATTTTCAGGGTTTTCGTGAAGAGGTTTTTGGAAGGTAGCTGGTCTTGCCCTCCTTGTTCTTCTCTTCATTTTTTGTTAAAATAATGAAATAAAAGTAACCAGTCTAAGGCTTTAAAATAAATATTTCCCACCTATTTCAACACATGTTATTTCTATTCATAATTCTTAACTAAATTTAGATTTTTATTAATCCAATGTGACTTAAAATCGCTGCCTTAACAGCACAATGTGGAATTGGGGTTTTTCTCTTTGGCTACAGATAAAGCCATCATCTTGAAAATGGCTCTTTCTGACAAAAAGGTGTTCTTTTGAAATAAAGTCTTATTCACTACGTTCCTCTTAGAGTTAATGTGAATTTTAGTGCCTCTAATTTTAGATTGAAGTGAAGTCTAGAATAAAACCCACCAGCTGACAATTGAATTTATAGATGGTTGTGAATATTTCAGGCTTGAATAATAGAGCTGTAGAATTTCAGAGAAGGAGAGGGAGAGAATTAAGACTCGCTGTAGTTTTAGGTTATAATGTAATGGTGTCTAGGAAGTGTTCAGTGTAGTGAGCTAAGTAGTAATTAGAAGACAACTGTGTTCTTTCAGAGGTTCTGTTTAGGCGTCACTCCAGAGCCTGTGTGACTCAACAGGATAGACCTGAGGCCAGTGTGGTGACCCCTTCTGCTCTTTTCCACTGAGGGGTGAGCTGTGGATACACTTGCTGAGCAGTAAAAGGAGGAGATCTCTGTGTGCTACCTCTACCCCGCTTGCTTGATTGTTTTTAAAGAATTTAAACAACATTAAAAAGTCTATGTTAGCTTTAAGACATTTCTGCTCTAAAAAAAAAAAAAAAAAAAAACACATTTCTGCTCTGGACTTTGGTGTCAGACCTGAGTTCAAATCTGGCTCTATTGCTTCCTAACCTGTGACCTTGAATGGCTAAGGCTCAGTTTCAGATAATACCCTCCCCCCTTTAAATTTCTTGGGGATTCAATGAGGTGTGTGAAGTGCTCAGCTTGGCACACAGTAAACACTTAATAAATGGCAATTCTGACTCTTTACTATTTCCACCAGGCAGGAGGTATTAATTAAGGAAGCAGTTCATGTCAGGAAGAAAAAAGAACACACATACACCCTACAGCACAAATCCAATTTGTTCATTTTCATTTATGGCTAAAGTGGGCAGATCTTATTTAGGACAAAATATTGCCCCCGTTCCAAGGACTTCCTTGGAAGCTCGTTTGTCCTGAATTTCTTTACTTCCGTCTGGGTTATTGCCAAGTTATGGACTAAGATTTTGGATGGAACGGTTGGATGGAGAGTCCCTATTTTTCAGGGACTTTAACAACATGCATTTGACACGGAAACATTTAGCAACTTAGCAAATAACTGTTCCATGAATTGATGGCTAATTTCTGACCTTGTTCCTTAAATCAAGAGTTCTGCAAATTTTGAAAGTTCATGAGAAAAAGCCTTTGGGAAAAAAGAATTGGGTTGAAATTGATGATAGAGGATGCAGAAAGAGAGAGGGAGGAAAAAAAAAGAGGGCTGGAAGAAAATGCAGTATGTTTTGTGATCAAGCAGCTCCACGCAATTCTTCTCTGGAAGAAAAAAAAAAATTAAGCCGTGCTTGGCAGGCAGATGGTGAAAGAGTTAATTGTCATAGCTGTGAGAAATTCAGTGCCAGAGAGAGGAAAGGGGAGCAACCACGGTTTAGTACCCTAATAACTTCTACCTCTAGTCTGAGATCATAATGTATGTGCGAGCAGTCCAGTAATTATAAGGTAATAAGTGAAGTGGTGGTGTAAGTGCTCTAAATTAAAAGGAATTCGCAGGGCTGCTGTAAGTCAGTGCCGACCCGCTTTCTTTCAAACGTTGACTTGCGGAAAGTGCTTAGCCCGGAGTGCAAGCCTGGAGACAAGGAGAGCGATCTATTAATTACAGCACTCATTAACAGTGATGGCTACAGGGCTGCAGACAGAGAGGACACTGTAGTTCTGGCCGGGGAGGGGGCTATTTTTTCTTGTGCTCGTTCTTGAGCAAAAGGGCACCCCAAGTGGGTGCGCAAAGGCTAGAAGATGTTTGGGTGGCTCTCTCCTTTTTTATTTTCTCCACATTGACACTGCTCGATGTTAGCAAACAAGAGCAAAACTTCCAAAGTAAAATATCTTCTTAAGAGGCAAATTCTTGTCTTCATGCTTTGCTCTTGAGACTGTTCTATGAAATATCATTAGATTTATTGTGAAAGAGATAATTGCATCCCTCTGGTTAGCCTGTGACTACTCCCCCAAATCTTGTGAGTGACCATTACCCCATGGGGTTCCCCTAAATCACCTGTCCTCTGGGAAGCAATTAGCTACGTCCCTTTCTCAACTGCCACCTTTTCTTTCTACAGTGCTCTCGAAAGGTTCTTAGAGACGTTGCTAAAAGGGGTTTTGCACTATGGCTACGAAGGAAAATAGGACCAATTAAATCTTTTCATCTCATTACCTGTCCAGAAATTCAATCACTTGTGGGTCCAACAAAGAAAGAGAGGTGATATGCTTCTTCTAGATAGGAGAAATAGTTTGTCAGATTAGATGCTGCATCCTGCTCTTTTCGGAGATATGATACTAAAAGACAAGAGGAAGGGGGCTGGGGCCATCACAAATCGCATTTTGTCAGGACAAAATTTGATGCATTTCTACTTTTACGGAATATAAAGTACAACATCGGGTTTATGGACTCACAGGTACACTGAAGAGGCTCAAATGGCTTTTACCAATTCATCCCTTAAACAATGGCAAGTCACACACAAAAATGCACGCACGTATTTATCCATGATGGTGATCATTCACTAAGTTTTGCGGGCTCTAGGAAATAATTCTTAAATATTGGCTAGACTCATACACTTGATGACTTTCTATATTGCTAAACGGCTATGGAATAGACCAACTTAAATAAAGAAACAAAGTGATTGAGGATATATTCCCTATGTGTTTTAGTCAGATCAATAAAAGACACACTTATGCTTATGGAAGCGTGCTGAAAAACAGTAATTACAGAGCCAGGATCATCTATTCAGTCTTGAAAATAAAAGTTTGATTCTGCTCATAATAAAACGATTGCAGCACCAGCATGTAGAAGAAAAGGCAGGGTGAGGAGAAATACAATTTTAGAAATAATATTGACTCTGCAAATAAATCACCACCTCTTCCCATTGACAAATTTAGAAACGAGACAAGTGATTTAGATATTGACAGTGGTTCTCCAAGAGAAAGGTAAAATAAAAGCAATTGGACCCTTTAGAGCTTTTGTTTATGGCCTATCTGGTCGCTTTGATGTAACCCTGTCATGCCCTTATGCTGATTACCTTCTTGTAGAACAAGAAATATTGACTAGAGAATGAATGATGTGTAGTCCCCAGCCCTTGGTAGCACTCTCAAGGAGCAATGTCTTTAACATGTGAATTCTTCAATTTTTTTCCCTCCTTTTATCTGTCCTTTTTCCTTTCTCTATTTTTTTCACCGTCTCTGTGTTTCTGCCTCTTTTGGTCTCTGTGTTTGACACTCTCTCCTTTTTTTTCTCTCTGTTTGTATCTCCCTAACTCTCAGGCTTCTCTGCAGAATGTCAAACAAAGATCGACACCTTGATTCCAACTGTTCGTCCTTCATCAAGACGGAACCCTCCAGCCCGGCCTCCCTGACGGACAGCGTCAACCACCACAGCCCTGGTGGCTCTTCAGACGCCAGTGGGAGCTATAGTTCAACCATGAATGGCCATCAGAACGGACTTGACTCGCCACCTCTCTACCCTACTGCTCCTATCCTGGGAGGTAGTGGGCCTGTCAGGAAACTGTATGATGACTGCTCCAGCACCATTGTTGAAGATCCCCAGACCAAGTGTGAATATATGCTCAATTCGATGCCCAAGAGACTGTGCTTAGTGTGTGGTGACATCGCGTCTGGGTACCACTACGGGGTAGCATCATGTGAAGCCTGCAAGGCATTCTTCAAGAGGACAATTCAAGGTTAGTGTTGGAGCCGGGAATACCCTACCCTCTTCCAACCTCACATGATGCCCTCACCCACCCATAGTTCTTATCCTCTTAAGTCAAGTTACATGGTCTTAATTCTATCTTGAGTAGAAAACAGAAATAGATTCAAATTGATAGTGGAAGATTTATAAAATATATGCTCTATCCATTAATTCTCCTTTCACTATTAAGCTCTAATTATGCAATGACAATAAGCTTTGGGTGGAGTTTAAAAGAACATAGCTATTACTAGAGTAGTGTGTGTCTGTATAGCAGCTGAACAAATGCATAGTGGACTAACAGTGCTTTTTTCCTCTTTAGTTTTTCCTATCCACATGTGGAAATTATAAATACTTTTCAAACTTGAGCATGCATTACAGTCACCTGGAAAGTTTGTTAAAATGTAGGTGATTCAGGTTCACCGCCACAGTTCCTGATTCATTAGATATGGGGTGGGGGCCTAAGAATTTTTACTTCTAAGAATAAATGCTGATGCTGCCGGTGCAGAGACCGTACTTTGACGACAACTGCTCTAGACAGATTCAATGGTCTACTCACCCCACTTCTTTCCTCGTGGTTAGATAAACTTTCTCACCATTTGAAGGAATTAGTGTAAAAAGACTTCCAAATTATACCAATGCAATTACATTTAATTATAAAATACACTGCAAACATACATAAATGATACATACCCAACTATTTTTTTATATTTCTGGATTTATAAATAACATTATTATTACCCACATAAAATGTAGAAAAATATGACTGAAATTTTTATATGCCCTTTTAAATAATAATCCACAAGTACAGAAAGTGCGCATATTTTATAAACTATAGGTATATGTTCTGGCAGATAATTAGATTTCCCTTTTGTTAGATTTCTTGTGATACACTTTTGAAGAAAATGAGGGAAGGAAAGAATAATTATTTATTAAGGATTCACAGTATACCAATGATTCTGCACAGATGTTTACAAACATATCTTCTTACCTACCACTTAATGGACACAAAATCTGTCTCAAAGTGGTTTTCAAGCTTGCCAACTCACTGAAATCACTGAAGACTTTAAAAAAACATTGGTGCCAGGCCTCACGTCCCCAGATTAAGAATCAATTGGTCGTGGGTGTAGCCAGGACAAGAGGAACTTTTAAAAATGTCCAGGTAATGATAATGCAAAGCCACGGTTAAAGACCCCACACTATCCTGTCTGTACGTATCAGTGATTCTCAAAGTGTGGCTGCAGGAGCACTATCAGCACCACCTGAGAGTCTTTTGGAAATGCACATTCCCTAGCTTCTTTCTCTGTGAACTCAGTCGAAATCTCTAGGGGAGGGCCTAGTGACCTGGGTTTTACCAAGAATCACCAAGCCCTGCTGGTGATTCTGATGCTCACTCCTGTTTAAGAACCATGGCTCTATACCACGTGTCAGATATTCACCCCTAGTGACTGAATGCCATCATCTAATGGTCCCTTTTGGACATAATGTATTTGGATCCTTAATAACTTTGTAATGTACAGTTCTTAAAGTACAAGAGAGATAATGTTGGTTAAGCTTTTATCCTTTACATATGGCAGGAAAAGGTGATGCCCACACCCTTTGTGCGCACGCAGGTGCGTCTCTCACCCTTCCCTTTGAAGAGCATCTGGCTGTACAACTCTTCCCTCCATTGCACTGAAGATTTCCTGATGGTCGTGATTGGAAGAGGTTATTCCCTCTCCCCCTTGCTTTTATGATGTCCATTGCTTAGCTTCCTTGATCTGTGGCTGGTGAGAATTTATTAAAGCTCACACTTTCTCAAGGCATAGTAGTCGTAAGTAATAGAGTGGATGTTTAAGCCTACCCTTTCCAGAGCTTTTCATCGTTTCAACTGAAGAACTTAAAGGCCAAGGTAGAGTGCTGTACATAGGAATTCCCTAAATATTGTAATGGCGTATCTTCATATTTTCTAGCTCATGATTATCATATTTTATTAGTATTTTCTTATAAAAATCCTTCATCCACCAGATCGTTATTTTCTTTATCATTATCCATAAATTGAAGGCATTAGTACCTACTTCTTGGAATGCTTAAAATGAAATAGAAAATCACATGTAAAGTGAGTAAGCTGAAAACAATGGTGGTCTATGCACAAGGCTTTGGATTTCTTTAGGGCCTTTGAAAAATGTCTTCTGCCTGTTTACTAACATTACAAGCCTTGAGAATGAAAATGCATCTCAAATCTTTGAGTTATTACCAGTCATTGTTCAACAGTGTTACAATCCTTATGGTTACAGAGTACCAGAAATTTAAACTGTTAGTAATTTGATTTTGTTAAATCAGTTTACACAGCTCTGGGTCTAACTACACAAAGATAAGCAAATATTTTGGGATAAATGAACAAGTACTGTGCATATGCTAATATAAGTGGGAGGTTCTCAATGTGAAAACTACTCCCATTTATTCAACAAATATTTACTGAGAACCTACTGTGAGTCACACAGAATGCCAGCTAGAGTTTCATCTTATCAACATTTTGTTAAAGCTGTATTCCCGAAGTTTGTGCAGTGAGGTAAATTCTATGGACAAATGTCTCCTGCTTTAAGGAAATACCAAATTTTCAGGGTAGTTGTATTAAATTTTGTGTCTGTAGCATGTTTTGTAAAGATAGAATAACTATGAGAAAAAAATTCCTGACAGTTGTTTTAAAAAAATAATCCTAAAGCTTAGATATTAATAGCTATGCAATAGTTATTTACTAAACAGTAATTAGAACAATTGGAATTCTGTGCATGACTATTCTTTAGGCTACTGAAGTACTACCAAAAGCTTAGCAGAGCAAAGCACAGGGTGATTCTTGGCATTGATGTATGTGCTCAGTTTTACTCCATATTGGAGAGAGCAAGTTTCAAGGATTTTGAGCCGGAGACAGAGATGTCACTGTCCAGATTAGCACTCTGGACTTGCCCACCTGGCTGTGGCTTGTAACTGGCAGCTGGGCAGCCCTCAGAAAGGCTACCCTGCTAGCTACATCATCAGGCGTCACACTGTGGTGCTTACTTAGCCCCAAAAATGCAGTGAGGCAAGTAAAGGGATTAAATTGTGAAAGTATAATGTAATAATTAGGGCGGTAATTGTAAGGAAGATTGGAACGGCCCCTCCTTTCTGTGGCCAAATACAGTCGTGATGGCGACTGAACTCCTAAGATGTTGCAAGTGGCCCAGGCTCTTGTTTTATCTCGTAGCTGCCACGGAATGCGTGCTCGTCCCTGCGGCAGCACTGCAGCCAGACGCTCTTTGACAGATAGGAGTCTCTAACTCCCCTCCCCTGAGAAAAGTTCTCCAGGGAAATAAGGAGAGATTACATAACTCCCCTTGAGAACAAGTCTTTCTACAGACGTAGAGCCCTCACGTCCAGGACGTTACGTAAGTGTGATTTCTGCCTCACCGGGGCCCGGTTCTGCTCTCACCGACTTCGGGGCATGTGTGTCCAAAGGCATGTTCATGGACAATGTTGCCTCTCTAGAACCTTTACCTCTATTTCTTATTGTAATAATTTATTTTTAGGATTGGTTATCAGATGTGTAATAAGTTTTAAAAGTTAGGCAAGATACTTCTTAAAGTTGGAACCAAAAGAACATATATGCAGATGGTTTCTTGAGAAAGGAATTCAAATGGTTATTTTCAAAACTAAATGTGGTATTTCTGTTGTGAATGGCAATTAACCATAGACTTCAGTGAAAGTCAACCAGAAAGGCATACTTTATTTATTGACTGCTTCCAAGTTATCATTGAAAAACTATTGAATTAGGCCAGCACTTGAGTAGAAGTCAAGGTTTTGCTTTTTTGTTTTTGTTTTTGCTGACCAAAACACCTTTTGAAGAATTTTGGCAGTTCTGTCCTATCATTCAAGAGGGCATTAAATGTGGCAACCAAATTTTCATTGTCAGTTTTCTAAGCATATTAATTTTGTGGGGCTGTGATATTGTTATTCCTTTTTGTTTGTTTGTTTTGTTTTCCAATTCTAGTTTTGCCCTCAATTCATAAATGAATGGGGATTTGGGGGGGGGGGGAAGGAGGACCTTCTCATTAAGAGTTTTTGTTTTTGGACTCTTGTTAAGGAGGTAGAAGAAGGACAACAACTTTATATTCAAAAAAGGTCAATGTATATTTCATTATTTAACACACAAAAGACTATTCCCCTAAAGTTTTTGTTTATATGTAAGGAAAATAATATAAAACGTAGCCATTCCAACTGCTCATTCTAGTGCTAGAGAAGAAGGCATTCTTTCTCTTACGTTTAAGGAAGAAGAAATGATATAGTTAAAAATATGAGGTTTTTTAGACATTCATTGGCTCATAGATTTTAGATTCATATAACACCAGGCCTTAGTGTCATACCCTTACCAGCTGGGAGACCTTCACCTCTCTGTGCCTCTATTTCCCAGATGATAAGGGTAAAATGAGAGAATGCATGAAAGGGCCTGACCCATAGTATGTGTTCAATCAATTGATCGCTTTGTTTGATATTAGGAATATGACTGGGGTACTCAAGCACGGGATGGTTCAAATAATGTAGCACAGAGAATTTTGCTTTTTGCTAAACTGTAAGGATGTGCATATAACCTTCCTGGGCTCACAGTTACCCACCGGAGAGCTATGATAACAAAGCCTCTTTCCCTGGCGCCATTTCTCACCAATGGTGCCCTTTTATGTTCAGAGGCATTTAAGTGGAATGCTTGGAAATTTGTTCTGTTTTATTTAGTTTTATGGTGATCAATTAACTTTTTCCCCCTGTGATATGGATATGAAGCTAAATAAATTTAAAAAAAAAAAATCCTGAATCTTGGAACTTGCATAAAACATGAAATTCCTAGTTTAGCTTCACATGTGGGATTTAAGAGCTAAAAAGGTAGAGTGTCCTTGCAGAGGGAGAAGTGGGGGGGGCCTCTTCTGAGAAATAAATCCACTCTGAGCCCTGTGGGCCCTGGGATAGAAGTTCAGGGTGCACCCACATACCATATATGTAAATGTGTCAGAGTTCTAAAGCAAGATAACAAACAGCTACGTGAACAGGTTCCAGGCTCTTACTTGACCAAATTTGCTTCGATACTGGACTGCCCTTTATATTTTTCATCTTAGACTCCTAGGAGTTTTGCATGAGAGCAGCAATACAGAGCGACTGGTCCCTAGTCTGTGACTCGTCTTGTACGTACTCTGGATACTGCTGCCCACACGTCCAAGGCCCAATCCATGACCCTTCCACATATTTCTCCTTTGACCTGGCACAAGTCCCATAATGATACCAGTACGGCAGTTTAGTCTGCTCCAGCTTCCAGAGGTTAGACTCAAAAGAGTCTGTGATTTAGCCACAGAACTTGAGGGTCAGAGGTACTTGATAGCATGGGTTACACAGAGATAGTTCCATGTTGGCTTGTCCTCTTAATGTCCCCTTGGCACTCTGAATGGGCTCTTTGAACTATGGATGCCTTCTAAAGCCCAGGGCTCTCAGGAAGAGGCTTTCCTTGTCTAGGTCTAAAAGTGGCATTGAAAGAAAACAAAACAGAGACTAAATCTCACCTTAAACTTGGACTACCAAAGATGAGGCATTTACATGCAAACCTTATCCTAAATGCAGATGAGCACAGGCCTTGGATCTGATGCTGCCAACTTCTTTTGTCCACTGTGAGTGGCCTGACTCCTTCCTGAAGCAAGCAGTGCAGTCCCAGACGGTCTTCCCTGGATGTCGCATTTTCTTTGCCATCACATGCTATTTCATGAGTATTTGCATCAAAGGAGGAAATAAGAACTCACAAATTGAGTATGTGTACATCACATGAACTTTTCAAAGAAAAAGAATAAAATATTTTCTATTTAATTTAAATAGTGTTTAGAGAAAAAAATAGTTTACAGTAAATGACAGCTTTACAATTCTATGTTCTAAAATTAAACCCCCAAATAATGTGGAAATATCTAAATTGACTTGATGAATGAATCTCAGTTATTATCAGCTTGAATACAGTATTAAAAATAGAAATTTTTTTTTTGAGGCAGTTTCACTTTGTCACCCTCAGTAGAGTGCTTTGGCATCACAGCTCATAGCAACTTCAGACTCTTGGGCTCATGTGATCCTTTTGCCTCAGCCTCCCGAGTAGCTGGAACTAACGGTGTTCACCAAATGCCCAGCTGTTTTTAGAGACAGGGTCTCTCTCTTGCTCAGGCAATCCATCTGCACTGGCCTTCCAGAGTGCTAGGATTACCGGCATGAGCTACCACGCCAGGCCTCAGATAGAATATTTTCAAAAGAAATGGTGATTTATGTGCTTTAATCCAGAAGACTTGCCTTTGTAGCAAGTTTAATTGACTTTTTCTTTTCTTTTTTTTTGGAATCTAAGTGTTTAAAATGCATTAATGATGCCAAATTATAAATATTATTCTGCTCTTGTTATTTTAATGGTTAGGTTAGTGTTTATTTTGACAGTAAAAGTATTGTAGACTTTCTTTTGGTGGAGATGTGTTATATGAATCGATGTCCCAAAACAGCAAAATTTACAATTTCACATCTTTTGGTTTTGATTTAGTGGAAGAACTTCTTGGGCTGAGTAGTGATTCTTTGTCCACGCTTTTTCTGACTTTTAGGAATTCACCTAAAATTGTCATACTTCTGAGCATGTTGCACACCTACTAAAAAAAGGCTAGATAGTAAGTCAGGCAGTTTAAATATCTTAGGATACCAAATATTTTAGGATACATGGGCTATATGCTTTCTCTGTACCATACTCTTCGTTTTGATTTTCAAGCTGTTTAAAAATATAAAAACTGCTCTGAGCTTGGGGACATACAATAAGAAGCCTGGGGCTGGATTTGACCCACTGGCCATAGTTTAGGTAACTTTTAGACCAAACACTCTCTTAATCTTTCTTGTAGGCAACATTGATTAACAAGATTTTTGCTCCAGAGGATTTTTTAGGCAGCTTTGCATACATTATCATTTATTTAAACTGAAGCCAAGTACTCTGTCATGATGATTTTTTAGGCCATCATTACCATTTTCAGAATATTTTTACTTCTTCAAGGATCAGAATTTTTTAGTCTCTTTTCTCTGTTTCCATACAACTCTGTGTGTAAACCTGTTTGAGCTGCACATATATAAGCACTGTGACATATCCACGTGTCTCTAGACATCTGTGCTTGTGTATTAATTAGCTAATCAGAAAACAGAACTCATGTAATAAGTGGCAGAGTGGCTGAAGGAAACATTTGGACCTTTGAGTTGTATAAAATCAGTGATTAATTCAAGAGATTATATTTTGTAGTTGATATTTATTTATTTTGAGCCACAGGTGCTGCCCTGTTTATTTATTTTGAGACAGAGTCTTGCTCTGTCACCCAGGATAGAGTGCAGTGACATCATCATAGTTCCCTGCAACCTTAAACTTCTGGACTCAAGCAATCCTCCTTCCCAGCCTTTTAAGTAGCTGGCTATAAGCATGTGCCACCATGGCTGGCTAATTTTTCTATTTTTTGTAGAGATGGGACCTCATTCTTGCTCAGGCTCCAACTCCTGGTCTCAAGTGATCCTTCCTGCTTGGTCTCCCAAAGTGCTAGGATTACAGGTATGAGCCACAGTGCCCAGCCTTGATCTTGATCAAGGAGAGGAAAAGAGAAAAAAAATGAAGTGATTCTGATCCTCACTATATTTTTGTCCTTCAAATGTTCGGAACTCAAATTTGCAGACACTAGATTCCCTTGTGTCATTTACATGTTTATTAAATACATAGTGTTATGTTACTGTACTTTGAAAGTCATTTAAAACCAACATATCATTTTAACTTTTGACTCATAGGGTACATTTTCCTGTTGGGTGCTGCTGGATAAGTGCATATCCCATATAAGGAGTATATGCCAATGGCATTCAGGGAGGAGATGAATTTGTAATAAAACTTTTAATGCTGTGTTAAAATCCTCAACTATAGTTCACTGTCAAATTAGGTAAACAGAATGCACTTTCCCAGCAATATATTTGCAAAATGGGTAACACTTTTACTGTCTGTGTTACTTCACTGTGGTCGGGAAGAAGTGATAGTATTATTTCATATAATAAAGTGATATTACTATTTTTTATTTATTTATTTTTTTGAAACAGAGACTTGCTCTGTTCCCCAGGCGGGAGTGTCATAGCATCAGCATAGCTCACAGGAACCTACATGCCTGGAGTTAGTGGATCCTCTTGCCTCAGCCTCCACAATAGCTGAGACTACATGCATGAGCCACCACACCCACCAATTTTTTCCATTTTCAGTAGAAATGAGGTCTCACTCTTGTGCAGGCTGGTCTTAAACTCCAGACATCAGTTTATCCTCTTGCCAAGGCATTCCAGAGTGCTAGGATTATAGGTGTAAGCTAGCAAAGCCTGCCTATAATCCTACTTAATTTTGTAAACTTTAAGAGAAAAATAAATAAAACGCTATGCACTTAGAAAATAAAATAAATTCCCCGTGGCTCACCTGAGCCAGTGTTCTTGGAAGTGGTAGCACGGAAGTCAAGCTGCCCTTCAGGTGCTGAATGTGGGTGAAATTGGCATTAAAACCTGGTGCCTTTTCTGGTTCCAATGTGGTAGCATTTCTTATCCTGACCCAATGGGGCTGTTGAAACATACCTACTCCTAATTCAACCACTCTCTTAGGGAAAGGAATCCTTGTGTGAACATTTCTTTCAAGGATGTTCTTGGTAATTTTCCTTTCTGAGCCTGCCCCAACCTACAACCTGTTGAATCCATAGGCTCTCCCAGCAAGTAACTTTCTAGAAAGTAGTTTGCGCTGTTCGTGTACTCCAGCCTGAAGGACTTCACAGGACACTCTAATTAATTCTTATAACAATGCCATTGACTCTCCTTGCTCTTTGTGAGGTGGAATTTTACATTTGCTATCGGACGTCTTGGGGAGTGTGTGGCTGACTCTGCCTGCAGGTCTCTGGCCTTTCCCAGTTTGTTTTGATGAAGGTCGTGGAGGCTGTTCTTTGATTACAAGATAAAC
Source organism: Perodicticus potto (assembly GCA_963574655.1). NCBI lineage: Eukaryota > Metazoa > Chordata > Mammalia > Primates > Lorisidae > Perodicticus > Perodicticus potto. Next base: position 52,884 of record CAUYRH010063161.1, on the reverse strand, counting down.
TCCTAAGCAAAGGCATCAGTGGTCTCTTAACTTTCTAACAGCTTTCCTTAATTTCTTCTTACCCTCCCTTAACCCAGAACCAAGTTGTGAACATGAGGCTGTTTCGTCCAGACCTCCCCAGAGCAGCCTCAGTCTGCAGAGCAACATCTGTGCATATCACACTCCGGAGTACAAAATAATCGGATACTTTCTGTCCTTATAAATTTTCAAAGAACATGTTTTTATACATATATTAAAATAATTATACAATAAAAACGATTACTGGAGAGAACTCGAACTTAGTTATGGCTAACCCTCATTATAGTATTTTAGAAGGCTCACACTAAATGTAAGAAGGAAAGCAGAAATGAGAGATGAGAGTTCTTTTGTCAGGGGTTCCTTTGAATGTGGGTCAGTTTTGTTTTGGGAATTAGTTGTAGAAGTGTATGGCTCAATAGGATTTGCTAAATCTGTAGGAAAGAGAAACACCCGTTCTTGTTAAAAGACAAGGTGCTAGGCAAGTTGTGAGATGCGGTGGGATAGGGACAGAATTTTGACACAAATGAATGGCATGGGCCAGAATTGTTTTTTTAACTTGATAATAACTCATTTTCTGATACAGTACTTGATAAACTTGGATAATATCTCAGAAGTTATAAAGTACACTAATTCCCTCAAGTTATAAACTATGTTAATTCACTTTCTTTTAAAGTTGCTGGTAATGGAATGTCAATAATGTGAAGGCCTAGTCCTTGGAGCTCTTTATACAATTTAAAAAGTTTCACATAAAAGCAAAATTAGGTGAAGGGCGTAGGTGAAAGGTTATAGTCTCTCTGTGTAGAACTTGTAAGTAAAATGGCTGGACATGATGGTACTTACCTGTAATCTCAGCACTTTGGGAGCCCAAGGCATGGAGATCTTTTAAACCCAGAACTTTGAGACCAGCCTGGGCAAGAGAGGGGACCTTGTCTCTACCAAATTAAAAAAAAAAAAAAATAGCTCAGCGTGGTAGAGCATGCCTGTAGTCCCAGCTACTCAGGAGGCTGAGCCAGGAAGATCACTTGAGAGCAAGAGCTGGATGTGAGCTGTGAGGTTACTATGATGCCACTCTACCTTAGCCTGGGCAACAGAGGGAGACTCTGCCTCAAAAAAAACAAAAACAAAAACAAAGTACAAGCTCCGGGCTCAGCGTTTATAGCACAGAGGTTAGGGCACCGGCCATGTGCACCGAGGCTGGCAGGTTCGAACCCAGGCCGGGCCAGTTAACCAATAATGACAACTGCAACAAAAAAATAGCCGGGAGTTGTGGCAGGAGCCTATAGTCCCAGCTAAATGGGAGGCTGAGGCAAGAGAATTAAATTGCTTAAGCCCAAGAGTTTGAGCTGTGACGCCCCAGCACTCTACCCAGGGCGACATTAGTGAGACTCTGTCTCCAAAAAAAAAAAAAAAAAAAAAGTACATTTAAAAGGAATTATATTTACACATAACATAAAATTTGCCCTCCTAGCCGTGTTTATGTATATAGTACATTGGTGTTAACTATGGGCCCATTGTTGTGCAACTTTTCGTCTTGTCAGAGTGAAACTCTGTACTCTTTAAAAAACCGCTCTTTCTTTCCCCATACCTCCAACCAGCCACTGTTCTACTCCCTGTTTTTATGAGTTTGGCTCCTCTAGACACCTCGTATAAGTAGAATCATGCAGTATTTGTCTTTTTGGTGACTGGTTTCTTTCACTTAGTGTGATGATGTGTATGACAGATCTCATTAGTACAGTACAGGACAGTAGTTCCCCACTTTCCGTGGGGTATGTATTCCAGGACCACTCCCAGTGGGTGCCAGAAACCACGATAATGTTGCACTCTCTGTATACTATATATACTTTGTTTCTTGTACATACATATCCATGATAGAGATTCTTTTTTCTTTCTCTTTTTATCTTTAGTTGAGACAAGAGTCTTTGTCACCCTGGGGCTAAGTGTCATGGTGTCATCACTCACAGCAATCTCAAACTATTTAGCTAAAGAGACCCTCTTGTCTCAGTCTCCCAAGTAGCTGGGACTATCGGTGCCTGCCACAGGGTCAGTTAGTTTTTTGTGTTTGGAAGTGACAGGGTCTCACTTTGCTCAGGCTGGCCTCAAACTCCTGAACTCAGGCAATCCACCCACCTTGACCTCACAGAGTGCTGGGATTACAGGCATGAGCTACCATGCCCTGCCCAGGACATAGTATAATTTATAAATTAGACACAGTAAGAGGTTAATAACAAGAATAATAAAAAAAAACCATTGTAACAATATACTATAATAAAAGTTACGTGAATTACGTTTCTCTTTCTTTCAAAATTTCTTATTGTGCTATCCCTTGGGTAACTGAAATATCTGAAAGTGAAACCGCTACTCTAATTTTCCTTTGTGTATACACCACATTTTCTTTATCCACTGATGGACGTTTAGGTTGCTTCTTCCTCTGGGCTATTGTAAATAACATTACAGTGAACATGGTTGTACAAGTATTTGTTGAAGATGCTATTTGTAGTGATTTTGGAGATATTCTTGTCCTAAGAAGTGGGGGTGATGGATCATCACTTGCTCTGGGTTAGAGTACAGTAGTGTCATCATAGCTCATTCCTGGGTTCAGGCAATCCTCCTGACTTGGCCTCCCAAATATTTCAATGTTTTGAGGAACCTCCATTCTGTTTTCCAAAGCAGTGCACCATTTTATATTCCAATTAACAGAGCATAAGAGTTCCATTTTCTCTGTATTCTTTCCAACATATGCTATTGCTGTTTTTTTCTTATAATGACCCCCCTAATATTTAAACATTTTTGAGGGGTTTGAGATACACCCTAAATTTGAAGATCTAAGTTTTTATATCCTTGGGCTTATCCACAAGTTATTACATATGTGGATAATGTACATAGTTGCTTTTAGCTTGCTGATTTCAAAGCAATACTTTTATACAGTAATGGATGAAGAATTTGTTAATTTATAATAATAATAATGAATATATTCATTTACCTTACAGTAATAATGAATATATTAATTTTTATGTGCCACATGTTGTTTTTATATTAATTATCTTATTTAATTCTTACATTGTCCCAGTGAAGTAGATACTGCTGTTATTAAATTATGTTTTTTTTGGATATGGAAAGTAAGGCACAGAGAATTAATTGCCCAAAGACTAATCAGGTCCCAGAAAATTTGAACCCAGAGCCTGTGTTCTTAACCCCCTCTTTATACTGTTTCATATATTGTAAAAGCTTTGAAATTATCAAATGATTTTAGGTTATTCTCTTTCTTGAGAGATTTTAGCCCATGGGCAAAATTTTCCATTAAGTTGTTAAAATAAAAATGGGAAATTAAGAATATTCCAAATGTTATAATGATTAGATAATATTAAAGGTTTTTAGAAAAGAGGCAGTCAGAACTAAATCTTTTTTTTTTTTTTTTTTTGATACAGAGCCTAAAGCTGTCGCCCTGGATAGAGTGCTGTGGCATCACAGCTCACAGCAACCTCCAATTCCTGGGCCCAAGCGAGTCTCCTGCCTCTGCCTCCCAAGTAGCTGGGACTGCAGGTGCACGCCACAACACCCGGCCACTTTTTGGTTATAGCCACCATTGTTGTTTGGTGCCAGGGCTGGATTCGAACCCGCCAGCTCAGGTGTACGTGGCTGGCGCCTTAGCCTGTTGAGCCACAGGCGCCGAGCCAGAACTAAATCTTAAAAATACCTAATGATTTGAAATTCATTTTCAGAAATTCTTAAAGTGTGAAGCTTGAGGGTCCTTCAGTACCTCCTTATCAGTTTCCTGCCTCAGTTCCCTGGATTTTTATTTACTAACATCCATTTCTCCACCCAGCTTTTTGGCTGGTTGCCTTAGACAAGCAGTTCTCAACCTGTGGGTCATGACCTCCTGCATATCAGATATTTACATTACGATTCATAACAGTAGCAAAATAACAGTTACGAACTAGCAATGAAAATTAATTTTATGGCTGGGGGTCACCAGGACGTGAGGAACAGGATTAAAAGGTGGTAGCATTAGGAAGGTTGAGAACCACTGTCTTAGACTGATTCTAATGCTATATCTCCATACTCCACTCATAATACTTTGTAATTCTTGATTTTAGGAAGAAAAGGGCTGATTTCTCCTCTTGTTTTCATGTGAGAATGATTACTCACTTGCATAAATGTAGTGAACACATCAGAAGGCCGTTTAGATTCAATTACCTTTTTTTTTTGTCTTCTCGAACTCTACTTAGAAGGAGAAATTTTTAATTTTTATGTTAAAAAAAGGAAGTTATATTCTTTGGAATTAAATCTAGTTTTATCTTGCTTTGAGTAGATCTAAAGAAATAGGTATTATTTTATATATGTATGTATTTTTTAGGGCATCTCTGAGTAAAACTAAACAGAATAATTGAATTTAGTAAAAGGAAATATTAATTAATTTGGAATTTAGATAGTAAAATCTTAATGTACATTGTAGGGTAAATCTAATCCCAAATCTGCATTCTGATATCCATTTTTGTTTTTTCAGTGCATACTGTTTACAAAGTTTCTAATTTAGGGGAAGCAGACATAAGCTCAAAAATCTTCAGAGGAGCGCATCTTGCCCAATATTTTGTCCTTGAGTGCACCTTTCCTTTTCTTATGCCTCCAAAGTGTCTTCACTCCTCCCAAGATACCTCCATGGTTCTGGAGCAGCCACACTGTCTTTCAGAGTCTTCAGACTATCTTCCATATGAAGAATACATAATTTAAAATTTTGCATATACTTAAAGCAAAAGTCCTCTAACTCATTTTTCCATTTCACTGTCTCAGATATTGCCAGTCTATAAAAATTTCCCTTTTAAATCTTTTGTGCCTAACTTGTGGGAAGCCACCTGACAGGGGGGTGAGCAAGGAAGGACGTAATGGGTAGACCACAGAGTATTTTTGTCATTATAACCTTTTGTCCATACTGTTGACAACAGACATAGCTAAACCAAGGCCTATGGGCAAAATCCACTTTGCTAAAGAACGCTTTGTTGGGGGTGGCGCCTGTGGCTCAAGGAGTAGGGTGCCGACCCCACATACCAGGGGTGGTGGGTTCAAGCCTGGCCATGGCTAAAACTGCAAAACAAAATAAAGAACGTTTTGTTGGGACACCACAGCCACGCCTGTTCTTGTACAGACTGGCTGCTTTTGTGCTGTAACAGCTGGAGGTAAGGAGTCATAACAGACTGAATGACCCGCAGATACCAAATTCTATGTGATCTGGGCCTTTACGAGCAAGCTTATTCATCAGCCCTGCTCTTCTGTGGAGGAGCCAGAGTGAAGCAGGCTCCGTGGCTAGGAGGAAGCCTCGCTCCCGACCTCCTCTACAGGATTGGCAAACAGGAATCCCGCACTCCCCTGCCAAGTTTTCCTGTGGATTTCCCTTTCCCAGCCCTCCCCTCTGAGGAAATGCGAGGCCCTTTTCTGTAATCACTATCATAGCAGACTGTTCAGGTGGACAGCTTTTATTTCAGAGAGGAAACCTTCACACAAACTCTGTGTTAGGAGCTTTCATTGTTCTCCTCCGACCTTTCCTTGTTTTATTCCATAATAAATCCAGCTAGCAGGCCTGCCCGCGTTCCCGACTCTCGGGGCAATTACTCTTCTCTGACTGTTCCTCCTCCTTTTATGACCAGGCCGGTGTCGTGCACAGTCTTGTGGTCAGTAGGACTGCTTGCGCTTCTCCACAGGGCCTTTTACTCTGGCCTCGGGTCCCTGCCTTTGTGGACGAGCACAGGCCAGAGGAATTCTCTGTCTAGCCCTTACTTTTGTGCTAAGGACCGGCATGTACTTGAGTCCCTCTTAGCTCTCTGTCCTGTGTCCCTTCCCTGAGTATAGTTAGTTTCCATGCATATGTATGGTTCATGACCAGGGTTCAGTCTACTCCCTTGCTGAGAATCTTAATACATGATCTTACTGAAAAAAAAAATTTTTTTTTGAGACAAAGTCTTACTCTGTTGCCCTGGGTAGAGTGTCCTGGCGTAATAGCTCACAGCAACCTTAAACCCTTGGGCTCAAGACATCCTCTTGCCTCAGCCTCCCAAGTATCTGGGACTACAGGCACCTACACAACGCCTTGCTAGGTTTTCTATTTTTGGTGGAGAGGGTCTCACTCTTGCTCGGGCTGGTCTAGAGTTCAAGAGCTCCATTGATCCTCCTGGCTCTGCCTCCCACAGTGCTAGGAGTGCAGGCATGAGCTGCTGTGCCTAGAAGATCTTACTTACTTTTAATGGCAACCTCATAGTGTATCAGTGGTTATGTCCTGTCCTCATTTCATTCTTGATGAAAGTAACTTTAGATTTAAAAACTGACCCAGAATCACACAGAAAATCGTCATAGCAAGCAGAACTTGAGCCAAGTTTGACTCTAGTACGTTCATAATTAGTATGTTATACTGCCTCTAGCAGTTTACGTATACTTACCATTACTTATTTCAAGAAGGAGTTCCCCAAATCACTGTTAATTTTAAAGGGCCCAGGTATTTGTTGAATATATGGGTTTGATCTTAAAGGAAAACTCTGATACCAATGTCTCTTTCCTGACATGGTTCTGGGCACGCCCGCAGAACAGCAACACGGAAGGGAAAGTAAATGCTTGCTTTTATCTGCTTAAGGTGCAAGCAAAATCTCAAGAATTCAAATTTCTATTTTTAAGAGTCAACTGCTTTTGTCACAATAAAGTATGATCCAAATGCCTCCATATCTGCCATACTGACTTATCATACAAGTCTGTCACTGCCAGCGCAAAATGTACACACTGAAACTTTTACTATTCAAATAATATAACTGTATTAGACTTGATTACCTTTTTTTTTTCTTGCCAAGAGATTGTCAAAAAGCCTTTTTTTAAAAAAAAAGTTCTATGTTCTAAAAGAGAGATAGGCAAGGTCATTTAACATTCGTAGGTAGGGAAAGAATATGAAAAAATCGATATTGGATACTGAGCACAGCCAATTTGGAGTTTATGGTGGGTTCAGATAATGTACTTCTTTGGTGGAAGAAAAGGGACCTCTTTACTGGGGACGTCTGTGACACGGTCCATGTACTGTGGGAGCTTACAAACTAAGATGAAGCGCTGTACCCATCACATAGGATTTGCGTTCTGCACTGCAGGGGAACAGTTGCCTTTTCCAGGAAGATACTATCACATCAAAACTGAGAACATTGAATTTCTGTGTACCTTGGATAATGTTTGTATTCTCCATCATTTTCACCAATGAGTGTACTTTTATTGTGCACTTACCATTCCCTTTTGAATGTGTTTCAGAACACACCCTCCTGATTATGGATTAATTTTTTTTCCTACCATGAACAATAGCCTTATTTTGGGATTGGTAAAATGCATTGTGTGCCACCTGACACCTGTTGCTTTGGTGATATGCTCTGTTTGGTTTCTGTGGAATTAAACGGGCCACAAACCATAGTGGTAGAGAGACAAGTTGAGGGATTTCTTTTCGAGGTGTTGAGAGATTCCATTCTCTGAGAGCAACCCTATCCTGTCCCACAGCTGCCCTTGCAGGGTAAGTCTAATGATGCCAAGAGCCACCCTTATCCTGTCATTCTCACACGCCCATGTCAGGCCTCACAATTTCCTTTCCACCCAGCAGCAACAGCAACAACAAGAGCTACACAAAGCAACCTTTAAGATGATAATATTTTCATTTTTTATTTTTATTCTAAACAACATTCAGTCAATTACATGTTAAAGATGACAGTTAAGTGGCATTGCCTTTATAGAGCACAGACTCTGGATTCAGACTGCCTGGGTTCAAATCCTGCCTCTAGCAATTGTTAGCTAGATGATTCTGGGCATCTTACCTTTTACTCTCTCTGCCTTAAATCTTTAATCTAGAAAACAGGAGTTCATGTGCAATAAAGTTAGTATGCAGTTTACAAAGTAAAACTATTTTACAATGCACACAGACTTTATGAACACCTGTGTATCAAGCACATCCAAGTGTGTCTGGCCTTCGCAGGGCGTGCTGTCCTCAGGTTCTTAAATAGTGATACCTGACCTTCCGTAGGTGCATTTAAACCCTGGGACTAGACCATAGAGTACCTGCGCTTTAGCCTCATCTCTGCAATTACCTAGCCCGTCTTCTTGTAAAGAGGGGTGAGGAATCATAGGCAGGGTCTAGTGATCACAGGCAAGCCAACATATATTCACCCTTCCGTGCTTGCCCACATACACAGAGGGCTGAAGCAACCGGAATTTGGGATCTCTTCAAAATCCAGTGTCCTATAAATCTGTGTTGCTTTATGACAAATGATATTTATCCGTGGATTGTTATCAGTTTATTCTAGTTCTCTAATGAACAATTTGGGGCTAAATACTAAAATGGAGGAATGAAGAATAGAAATGCTAAAAATTAAATTGACGAATTAGTGTTTTCTGTGGGTCCCTAACTTGTCTAGATACCCCGAGACCTGGGCTTCTGAAGGGACCAAGTGCTAGATGCCCTCAAGGAATGTACAGGTGGGGCAGGTGTGAGGGGCCTGTAATCCCAGCTACTCCGGACGCTGAGGCGGGAGAATTGCTGGAACCCAGGAGTTCAAGTCTGGTCTGGGAACACAGCAAGACCCATCAGAAATGAAATAAGAACAATGGAATATACAGTGGGGACAGGAGGGGGGCAACTCAACAGACATGTAATAAAATATGTTAAGTGGTAAGAGAATTCACTTGAAAGATAAGTGTGGGATGAGCTAGTTATACCCACAAAGACCCTTCACTCTGTCCTGTGAGCGCTGGGAGAGTTTCACTAGAGAAATGATAAAGATAGCACGTGTTGAAGGTCAGCAGGAGAGAGATGTTGCTCTCTGGGAACGAGGGGTGGGCTTGAGACAGGGATAGAAGCTGACCTGAGACTGGAAAAGATCAGCCTGGGCTACCATTTTTGAAGAGATTTGCAGATGTTTTACTCAGTTCTAATCAGATTATCCAGTGGCAGGTGCTTTATGAGCTCCAAGGCAGTGACAGGAAGTGTTCATGAGAAGATGTGGTTAAGTGCTCTCTCTGGATTTGTTGGAAAGACAAAAATTCTCTTTCCACTTCCCTGAATGAATGACATGTCCATTTTCATGCCCTTGTGTAAATCAGAGAAAGGTTATTTTTACAATATTCCCAACCCCTGATTACAGTTTTAGAGTCAATGTTTATGATAATCAATGGGACTGGGATCTGAAAATGCACCTCCCCCACTCCCCGCTTCAGCATCTCTCTCTGTCACTCAAGATAGAGTGCAGTGGTGTCACCATAGCTCACTGCAACCTCAAACTCCTGGGCTCAAGAGATCTTCCTGCCTCAGCCTCCTGAGTAGCTTGGACTACAGGTGGGTGCCACTACACCTGACAAATTTTTCTATTTTTTGTAGAGATTGGGAAGTCACTTTTGCTTAGACTGGTATTGAACTTCTGAGTTCAAGCAATCTTCCCACATCATCTGTTTCTCCCCCTTTTTCCTTCAAATGGGGACAAAAAACATATACATATGATTTTAACACCTTTGTTTCACCTTTGTTTCAAGTCTTTGCAGTGTTATAAAGCAGGTATGATTATTCCTCTCATACTTTAGCAGGGTGAGAGTACTAAGGTAACTGGGTCAAGTTCACACCACTAATATGAAATGGCCGAGCTGGAATTTGGACTCACACCTGCCATTTTCTTCCTCCCTCTTTTCTCCTCTCCTCCCCTCACTCATTCCTCCTCAGATGTTTTCCTTCACCTTGTGCCACACAGTAGCTAAGGATGGACACAAGACAGGCAGACGAGGATTTCCCCCCATCTTTTTTTTCAGTTGAATAGGCACAGTGCCTGGCATTTAGTTAATAAAGGGAATTTGGGGGAAACCAAGGCAAGATGTATCTTGTTTCAACTGGAAAAAACCCAAGACCAAATAATTTGTCCCCGTTTTACAGCATTTTTAAATATTAACCATTTTTTTGTTTCTAAATGGAGCACTATAATCTTACTGTTAGAGATGTTAAGACAGGGAGGTGGTCTCTGCAGCCTCAGGGACTCCCCCAAACACAGGTCCCTGCAGGATGAAGCCAGAGTGCGTGGTCTCCAGTCTCTAGGTAATGCGTAGGGGTAAAGGCCACCTGCTTGTGGGTTTCCTTCTAATTTTTTTTTCTTAAAGGCCAAGCGACCTCCATTTCCATGTGGGAGTTAAGCCTGAGCCTCACCTTGCAAAGGCAGCAATTTGTGCCAGAATTTGGTCGTATGTAATGGTAAAGAATCCAACGGCAAAATGTCTTTTCTGTACCTACCTGTTCTCCCCCACCTCAGTTTTTAGAGGTTAGAGGGAAGACCTAGAGGCAAAGAACACGAGACTGTAGCACAACCCTGCCTATGAAATTGCTTTGGTAAGAGCCAGCTGTAACTAGTAACCTGCTGTGACACTTCTCTCCTCCCACCTCAATATGCCAGAACCTGCACTTGGCGTGGTCCAGGGTCCCATTAGTGGACTGACACTGCCAGTCCTTGTTGTATTTTTGGGAATCCTCTTTTAGAGCACAAGGCAGATTCTCGAAATAGCTTCAGTGATGGCAGATCTTTGACCTTTGTGGGTAGAGTTAAAATTTAGTAATGGGAAAAAAATCATTTGGCATTGCATCATGACAAAGAGGGCAGTGAATGTTTTGAGTGAAAATGAGGTTACACTCTAGTCCCTCCCTCCTTTTATAGCTTGTAAAGTGACTCTCTTAGCGATTCTAAACGAAGCATCAAAAAGTGTTCCATGAAATCTTTGGGATCAGGTATAATATCCATATATAACTTATTTAAAGTCTAATTTTGGCATAGTTTTTGGAAAAAATAGCTCCTTTAACTTATGTATGCATTGATGTAATTATGACTTTTTCAAGTTACAGATATATAACAAATCATTATTCCCTAATATTAATCCCAGCTTAGATAGTATTACTTTCTTTTTCAGGTGGAAATAAGCAAAAGAGTAGTTAGAAATAAATGACTATTAAAAACAAGAAGAAAAAGGAAGCAAAGTAATATCATTGTAAAAATAGAAAAACCTTTGCTTCTATACAATAAAGAGAATGTTTTCTTTTTTTTTTTATATTTTAGGGCATTTAAAACAGAAATACTACGGATTATTGCCTGAATGTTTTCAATGCTCTATAATTGCACACCAAAGCAAATCGCATTATTTTTAAGTCACTTAATGTCGAAAAACAATTGGATAAACCCTACTCAGAGTGACCCAGGGGTCATCTCAAGCCATTTGTTTCTGTTAATAAAATTAAAACAATTGAGGGAAATATACAAATGCTTTCAAATTGGCTTTACAATTACGATGTCTATATATATGAAAAAGAAGGCAATTCTCAGGAACTCCATAAATCTGAATGCATCATTACTGTGTGGGAGTGATGTGAATCAGGAGTAAAGATTTGACATATATTTTTATTTTGAAATGCCATGCTAATTTACATCATTCAGCCCGTTCCCTGCCAAACTGTAAAAGTCCATTAAGTGACGGAAAGGAATATACAAATTATCCACTGGCACTCCAGGCTGGAGTTTTACATACACCCCGTTATTCTCACCGCCAGCTAGCTGCAAGATTCTATTAAGCAGTAAGTGAGAAAATTATATTGCTTGCAAACTAATTGTACAAAAGACTCTGAACTAAGTAATCAGAGCCCAGGACTTTCTGAAAAGCTGCCAGGAGATATTATAAATTGCTCTATCATTCTTGTCAGCCTGGTTTAAAAACTCAGAGCTTCCATGATGATTTGGTTCCCTCTGCAGCAGAGCGTACTTCCCCAGCTATTGACAAAACTGGGAAAATTCCAGCTGTGTCATCAGTAGCTGCCCAGTTCAGTCCCTGGTGCCATCTAACAAATGTGTCCCAGAAAATAGCAAGCTATAATCCAGTGCTGTGAACAGTATGCAGTAACTTCTGCATCCCCCTGAACGACTGTCCAGGTTAACATTCCAGGTGCCCACAGTTGCTGTTGGAAATATTTTGTCTAGTTCCCACTTCTAGTGAAACTGAAGGAAAGCAAGTGCCCCATAGAGATCTCATGGTCTGCTGGGAGTAATGTCTTTGAACCATAACCAAAATAGATGTAACATTGTTTCCAACGTGCTTGTGGCAGCACTTTTTTTTTTTTTTTTTAGGATAAAATGCTTTCTTTATTGCATAAAAAAGCATCAGAGAAGGTTTTTCAAGGGCACAATCTCTGTAGATGCTGACATGGATCAAAGACTTAGTTGGGTGGGCGCTGATAGCCACCAACGATGAATCGACTCAGTGGGAGGGAGCGGAAATTAGAGAGGCTTTCCTCCAGCAAATAAGTTATTTAGAAAGATGTTGATTTGTTTTTCAAGATATACAACAGTTACTTAGTGAAATCAAGGTTATCATGTATATGCCTGAATTTAACTTTATTGAAATAGAGTATTTGTGAAACAGAAACGATTGACCGTAAGCAGTTTCTATACCCGTAAGCTGAAAAAATACCATTTGTAAAAAACATTTAGGACCTCTGTTTCCCATCCATTCATGGCAAACTTTTTCCAAATATGTTTTTGCATTTGCTATGGCTGTGGGAAGATTGATTTACCCCATCGAAGCCATGTACATATTTTTCACAAACTAGTTAAAGCACTTGCTCCTGTGTGAAGCATCTGCTGACCTCCCTACACGTAACCTCTGTGTTTGTGGAAATGCGAGTGTGTGCACGTGTGTGCCTCTCCCGCATCCTGAACTATACACCACACACCGAGCCGTGTTGTTTTTGTTTACACGTCTTGTCTCCTTTCTGACCGTGGACTCCTCAGGATCAGGAACCATCTCTATCCCAAACAAGCCTTGGTACAAAATTTCAGGCTCCTTGATAAGCATTGAGGATTTAACAAAGAATAAGGCAGGCTCTTTCCTCCAGAATTCATTCTAAGGCACTATTAAAACTTTTCCTGCTTTTATGTTTCTCTTTGTCATTGAATTATTATAGAATACAATGGTTAGAAACGATATTACTTCTTTCCGAGTGATCTAAAACTCTTATGTAGCAGTTTCACAAATTCCTTCCTGCTCTTTGAAGAAATTTAACAATCTTTACACAACTTCTCATAAAGGAGTCATTCATAGATTTACCTATTATTACTGAATCAGTCCTAAATATTTTCCCCAATGTGGCGCATTTCTGAGATAATCTATTTTGTCAATAATAAGTATTATAGTAAGAAAAGATCACATAACTCTTTTAGTATTATCTGTTTTCATATATTATTTTTTCTTTTTATGGTATTCATATCAGGATGCACTTTTATTTCCTTTAATGCCTCTTACAGGTTTTTTTTTTTTCTTTTTAACTTTACTCCCCAGAAGCTTTGATATTCTTTTGGAGTCTCTCTCCCTTTCCCCCCCCCCACATTTTTGTTTTTGCCAAAGCTACTTTTCAAGATTTTGAAAAATTAACTCAGTTTTCTTCTAGTTTTTTGATTGTTTGTGGAGTGGGTTTCTTAGTCTTATTAATACTGCTTCTCAGTGGGACATGTAGCTCACTGGATCCTGTGACATTACTGCATTACAATCCCATGAATGATGTTCACAATAACAGCATGAGGTAACAAGAAAATACCAAGTTGTTACAAGGATATTTTTATGATTTTTGGTGCAAGATTTTTATATTGCATAAGAAAGTCTTTGTCCTCTCGTATCCTACTTTAATGAGTAGTATGGATGTGAAAAAGTATAACAAAATACAGCCTGTCTCAGAGTACCTAAAACTATCTGAGAACCAAGAAATCATTTTCTGCCAGAATAGTCTGAGAAGTTTTCATGGAAGTTTTGATTGGAATTGGAGGTGAACATGGAGTCTTAGAGATGATTTTAAGAGGCAAAGAGTGACAGAGATAGACCATTCTCAGAGGGATCTGAAAGACACTTCACAAAAATGAATAAATCATATTGGCTGCATTGGCAAGTTCATGTGAAGCAATAATTGTTATATTGCTGGAAAAGTAGGCGGGAGATTGGGAGAAGATGGTGTTTGCTAGTCTGATGTTTTATGTTTAATTCAGGAGGGTAAGGACCCTACTGATTCTATAAAAAAAAAATAGGACAGTGACAGGATGAAAGCCATCACAGGGAGAAGAACACGGTAGTGGGGTGCAGGTGGACTAGAGTGGGTCGGAGTGGGGGCGACACGCCCAGGAAGGAGCCAACTGCCCTAGTCCAGGTGTGAGCTCACACGTGCCTGCACTCCGTTCCTGTCAGAAAAAGGTTGGGATGAAGGCTGGGGCTGCAGTGTTCAAAGAGGAAGTGAAATAACAAGTTTGAAAAGAGAGGTGACATTTCTTCGTGATGGGGGATCATCCTGGAGGAACTTTCCAGCACTGAGTTAGAGGTGTGGGGCTAGTGCTCATGCCTTCACATGAGAGAGTGAACGAAGTTACTACTTCATACTCACTTTCCAAGTGCAGAAAAGCACAGAAAGCCTGTGCAGCAGATGTTTTTTTTTGTTTTGTTTTGTTTGTTTTTTCCTTTCTGATCCTTCTCACTGGTCATTGTTCAGGCTTTCCTAACAGAGCAAAGACCTGGGCTTCTTTTTAAATAAGTCTTGGGGAGGGGGACTGTATGGAGTGGAAGCATCTGGTGGAGGAATGCTAATTAACCCTTAGAAAATTACTAGCAGCACTCTTTTGATGCGAAATAAATTTTCCAGGGGTGGCTAAAGAAACTCTGAAGTGAAGAGTGGTTCATCTGAAGTTCAGATGCTAAATCCTTTTGTTCTTAGCCATGACCCAGGCAGTCTGGACCCTTTCACTTATTCTTGATTTTCTGTAACTACAGCATCAGTAGCATCTCTGAGGAAGGTGATGGTGTATGCTTCTGTTGATGCAATTAATACACCCTTATTATTTAACCTCATGCTAAAAGTCAATTGCTTTTATTATTATAAATGCCCTGAATTAGAATGCTAATTTAGTCAAACAGTTTTGATAGGCTTATCTCAAGTTATAATGTGCAAACTTATTTTTTCAAGTCGTGCGTCCTTAACCAGTTTTTTCAGCAGTTCTAAGTGGTTAGGTATTACTTCTTGTTGAATTCGCAGTTGCTGAGTAGTTGAGTCTTTGTACAATCCTGCAATCCACTAATGTGATATTTAATGAGGAGACATCAGTCTGGAGAAAGGTAGTCAATATAAATCAGTGTTTACAAAGTGTGATTAACTCTGAAATATTTCATCAATGCTGTGGTCTCAGGCAGACTGTATGCTAATTACTAGAATTTGCGTGTGTTTCAGGGGACTTGGACGGACCTAACTATAGCAAACATGGAGCAGCAAAATTGCAATTATGCTCGGACCGGCTCTGATGACAATTTATGCATTTGGTGTGATGACCTCCCCCTTCCCAAGAGGGCAATAAACAGAATGCATTTTCATTAAGACACTAATGCACTTAATCACTAGGGGAAAGGGTTAGGAAGTAACGAAAGACCTTCAAGCACTGTGTGACAGAGCTGATAGGGGAAGAGGCTTTCTTCTGAAGGCAGCTTCTTCACAAAGCTGCAGGGAAGCCCACAGCTCAGCCCACTCACTGCCACTTGCAGTAACTGAAAAAGTTTCACGTTTGGATCTTCTTGTTACCTACTTACAATGTTATATATGTAGCTACTACCATCAATGATGTGAGGTCTAATATGAAAGTTATTTTATAACACTTAATTCTTTTTAATAACATCATAGAGCTTGAGTATTTGGAATTAATTATCAAATAGTGTAACACACAGAATGCTGGTGATGATTGTGATGACCTTCTTCATCATCGTCACCACCTTCATCATCATCATCATCATCAGAAGCATTTTCCAAATATAAAACTGTTAGAAGGCTCTGGAAGCTGTTGCAGCCGCAACTGTGTAATTTCTGTCGTTGCCCTCCAGGACCTTGCCATAACGCCCCAAATAAGCCTGCTGATCATTTGTCACAATGAGGTTTATGTTGTTCAGTGTCAGAAAGACGATAGGCCCAACACACCAAAGCTTTACCAACCAAAAGAAATCCAGGATTGACGATCCAAGAATACAGTTTTGAGGTTTGTGTTTTGATAAACATAATCTACTTTGAAATTGCTTTAGAATCTTAAGTTTCTGGAAGACTGTTACCTGGCATGGGTGGACTAAATATAATGGTTTTTGTTTGTTTATTTGTTTTTTGAGACAGAGTCTTACCTTGTCACCCTCGGTAGAGTGCTGTGGCATCACAGCTCACAGCAACCTCAAACTCTTGGGTTCAAAGGATCCTTCTGCCTACTTGGGAGCAAGTAGCTAGGACTCCAGGCGCCCACCACAACACCCAACTACTTGTTAGAGACAGGGTCTTACTCTTGCTCAGGCTGGTCTCAAACTCCTGAGCTCAAGCAATCCACTCACTTCAGCCTCCCAAAGTGCTAGGATTACATGTGTGTGCCACTGTGCCTGGTGTAAGCATAATGTTTTAAAGGCGAATTTTAAACTTAGTCAGAACTTCACTGTAAGTCTTCTCCTGGTCCAGTGTGTTTTTAGTAATCACCACCCAGCATCTGACTTGCTGCTATTTCTGACATTCATAATGAATCGTGCGTTATTAATACTTTGGGGGGGGGAGTTATTCTAACAGACTTAACATTGCCTTTGGGAGGCTAATACTTTCTGAGTCCAGCAAATCTAACTACTTCTTTTCTTCGAACTCTGTACCTTAGGCAATATAGAATATAGCTGCCCAGCCACAAATGAATGTGAAATCACCAAGCGCAGACGTAAATCCTGCCAGGCCTGCCGCTTCATGAAGTGTTTGAAAGTGGGCATGCTGAAAGAAGGTAAGGGCTCTGCCGGCCCCACGCCGGGCCTGGGGTGGGGGGCAGTGGGCCCGGGGACCGCTCCCATTTTATTTTATTTTTATCGATGTATTTTTAAAATAAAACTTCCGCACTTTGTCATTCCCTAATTCAATTTTGACTTCTCTATCTCAACATATTGATATACAAATTATTTCAGGAGCCTCTCAAAAAAAATTATTATTGTTTAAGAACACCTTTACTGAGATATAATTCATAGATCATAGAAGTTACTGTTTTTAAGTGTACCACTCAGTGTTTTTTCAGCGTACACACGAGAGTGGAACCATCACTCCTACTTGCAATTAGGACACTTTGATCGGCCCCAGAAGGGACCTCACATCCATTGCGGTCACTCCCCATGCCGCCTCCCTCACCCCCGCCCACTCCGCCTCGTGCACTCGGCTCTTGTGAGCATTTGGTGTGTGTGGAATCAGCGCGCGGCCTGTGCCGACGGCCGTGCCCCCTTTCCCTGGGCATAGCGTGTTCAAGATTCACCCGCGTCACAGTGTCTGTCAGTTCTTCCTTTTTAGTGGCTGCCCTTTCAACATTTTATTTTATTGATTTCTGTTTTTAACTTCAAAGACGTTTTCGGTTCCATGGATCACTTTTGTAATGCTTGAGGCCCAGGCACAAGTGTGCCTGTCACCCTAATAATGTTCACAGTCCTCATTTGGGAGGTTTTTGTGTCCTTCCCCCCAGCTGATTTCCGTTGAGTTTTACTTTCCTCCGTGCACGTGAATTGCACCAGTGTTAGAGAAACCAGAAAAGGAAGAGGTAACACTGAGTACGCTGAATCTGATGGCAGAGTGTCTCTTTCTTTGTGCCTGAACTTTCTGCTGCCTCCTGGCTAACTGCTTCATATCTGCAGGAAGAGTCAAGGCAGGACACACCTGATGTGCAGCTAAACCCACCAGGTATGCTTAGCAGTTTGGGCCTTTTTACCTTTACAATTTGAAGAAGGTAAAGTGAAGGCAAACCAAAAGGCTATTGTATTGACTTTGTGTTTTTCTTTCCATTACTTGGTTCATGGAGTTTTTTTTTTTTCTCTCAACTAATCTTGGGTTTAAAGCACTCTTTATTCTTTTGCAGCCTTACATTTTAGGTGTATTTTCTATTATAAAGAACCTGCAAGGTGATATTAAAATTGCATTCCATTTGCTTTCAGTAGGGGATAACAACAAACACAGAATAATAACAGTGACCGTGTATTCTGCACTAAACAAATCGTTGCCTAAGCTCACACAGTTAATGAACGGAGGGGCCAGGAACTGTACCCTTTGATTCCAGATGTCATGCAGCTATTCCGTAAATGTGAAGGGTCCTGAAATATTTTTGAATTTCAACATTTCTAGTGAAACTAACATTTCAGCATGGAGATAGGGGAATACTGTTCTTTTGTTTGTGAGGCCTTACCATTTACATTTTGTTTTAAATGTATTTCTGATCATGTTTTTTTTTTATAAATGGCATTTTACACAATCCATTTAGATTTTTGTTTCCTTCTCTTCAGAAAATTCCTCAGAGTTTAAAATAGTTTTATAAAGTAAGGAAAAGTTGGTAATGAAAATTCAATAGAAAATTAGATTAAATATTTAAGTGTGTAGCTTTTGTCACATCATAGAAATATGCTTTGTTCTTGAAATTTGCCCTGGTAGTTTGTAGGTTTTGTTGTCACTGGAGATCTCCTATTTTTTACCTTTTAAATCCAAATAGACTCAAGAGTTATTTCACCAAGAATCAACCCTGGTTTCTATGGGTGTATGGCCTTAGAGTTTTTTCTGGCTTGTTCTTATTCTAAGGCTGACAATATGTTGTAGTTCATACTCAGACACATGGAATTTCTGCTGCATTTCACTTGTCCACTAGGAACAAGGAAGACCCACGCAAACTCTTCTCCTAGTCTTCAACTTGACTCTTTCCTTGAAAAAGGAGCTATACACAAAAAAGCATATGATAAAACTTTATGAAAAGATGATAGAGACACATTGCCGAGTAAAAAAAGTATATGTAAGAAGCAGGGTTTTCAGTAGTATGATTCAGTTTATATGGGGGTGTGTGTGTCAATAGATGGATAGAAAGAACCCGATGGTGGGCAGCTGGTACACCTGTGATGGTACACGCATGGTGAAGAGGAAGGAAGGGTACCCACAGACTGGTAACTGTCCCTCTGGTGAATACAAGTGAGGGGTCCTTTTTACCCTGACAACCTTTAGCACTGTCAGGATTTTTCACAGTTAGTATGTTTTACATTTATATTCCATTAGCTGATTATTTATTAAGGACCTCCTATGTGCAAAGCAGTATTCTAGGATCCAGTGATAGCAGCAAGAAAGAAAGATATGGTTGTTCTTCCTAGAGAAAACTTATGCAAAATGGCCAAAGGAACAATTTTGATCATGGAAAACACATAAATAAAAATCCAACAGCTGCCCACCCACATGACTAAAAGTTTTCCACCTAGTTAGGATGAGGGTGGTAGCTAACTTTTATGAGGAGGAACACTTTGTCTTAGTCATTGCCTCAAACCCTCTGGCAGAGCAACAAGGAGCTTTTAAAAATGTATGGATAAGTTGGTTGATGGTCAATTTTTGGTCTTAATTACATTTAATAGTGTCACTGACTTGGGCTATATGGAGACAAACTAAACTTATGCTCCCGTTCAAAAAGGCTTTTAAAGAAGAGCAGTTTCAAACCTTGAAGATTGAGGAATTATTTCAAAAAGCAAATCAAAATCTTCTAAGAGGAATATATGAATGGATACATTATATTGATGTGTCCCAGATTTATATTTTACTTTCAAAATCAAAAAAGTACATGGAGACCAATCTCCATTTCTAAGAAGACAGAATTTTTTTTGGTACTTTGATTTAACTACTATAATTTACTTAACTATTTGTCCTTCCAGGGTTAAGGAGGAAGAAAAAGAAAAAAACCCTGTTTTGCCCTAAATAATTTTTCCCACTGTGGTTTCAGGCAAGAGCAGTCCTGAAGGACTGAAGTGGAGAAGTGTGAACTGTGTTGAATTAAACATTGATGGTGAAAGTAAGTGGGAGGTGCTTATCCGTGATTTTCACCTCTTCAGTTGCTGATATCAAGCCTTAGGAGGACCTGTTTTCAAGAGAATTAATGATACAGTCAAATCATAATTTATTTTCCTTTATTTCTAATGCCCAAAATATCATGGCAAAATAATAGCTCTGTAAAGCACCATCCCCGCCAAATAGAAAGGGTGGGATGGTTGGGAGTAAATAAGGAATGTTCTTTTTCTTTTATACTTAAAAAAAATGCAATGAAATATTGCATTCCACCCTGCATATAAATGGACAATTATGTTTGGCCATCTCCGTGGGTCAAGACTTTTTTCTGAGCCTGGAGAGAATGATACCGTCTTAAATGTATCTTTATGGATGGAGAGGGATTTCAATCCCATGCAGAATGTCAGAGATCATGATGCAGTAAATCTATTCAAATGTAAACCTGTTCAATTCAATTACCAGTCCATAATAAAATTTGCTGCTACAACCCCCCTGTTGACCACAGCAGTCCATACAGGCTGATGGCACAGCAGGTCTGGAAATTGACAGACAAAATCTATTTAAACAAAAAACAACATTAGTTCTAGAATCTGAAATGAAATCAGATTTCAGCAGTTTTGATGGGAACTGTCTTCCCTTTAATAGGTATTTTTATTCAGGTAGCCAAATCCATCCTAGATAAAGTGTTGCCTAAGGGAAACGAAGAGGTTTTCATTAAACAGGTAGTTTATAGAAAAAACGAGAATTTTACTCTTTTGAAAAAAGTAACTCCTTAGCTTTATTGGCTGGCATTCCTACTAATTGAGGCATTTCACTTTGATGAGATATTTGAATGTTGGTGGGAGTGGGAAAGGGAAGTGACAGCTTCCTGGGTAAACAGTTACCTTTGTAGCACATTTTGCATAACTAAATTATTTTAAGATCTGTTTTTTCAATAGCCAGTAACAGAATTGTATCTGAATGAACTACATTTGGTTTCAACATTACAATTTTTGAGTTAAAAAATTGTTACCAATTGAGGCCAAAAGACAAAAATAGTGTCTTGAGAGAAAATAACAAAATGCTACTCAATAACGAAACTTTGGTTAGTACAGCTAAACAAATGATAATTTGTTCAAATCCAAGTGTCCATACCATTCAGCATCCTGAAAACCCCGCTTTGTCTCTCTCTCTGCTCTACTTAACTGGTAAGCATCAGGAGTGATGGGCCAGCATTATTTTTTCAGCATTATACCATAGTTTTTGTCAGAAAAACCCATCTATTACATGATATCTGGTCTCAACATTCCCTTTCATTTTTTTCAGGTATTGCTTATTTGAAGGCAAAAACAAGAACTAATCAAGGTGCACCTATAAATCTGGTCAAGATTTATTTTTATTTTGATCGCTCTCCTTGGTTATTTAAAGGCTTTTGCAGGACATACTGGTTCAGTTCGCTTTCTGTCAGTAGCAAACAGAGACGTTTTATGAAAGCAATAATTATTTAGGTATGGAATTCATTGATCAAAGGATCGCAGGGTATTTTGATGTTTATTGGCACAATGAGTTTCGGTTTGGCAACACAATATTTTTCTTTACCTCTTGCCAGTGAGCAAAAGATTCATGTTTATGCACATTATATTCTCTAGCTGAGCCAGTCAGCATGTATAGGGCCAATGAGTCAGGGCAACACAGAGGAGCAGTTCAGTTATTTGTTCCATGCCAAGAAAGTGTGCTTTTTACTTGGCCTTTAGGAAAACTGTTACTTAACTTTTTATATCTCTCATTTCCTCATCTGTAACATGATGGTACTAATAGTGACATTTGCACTATAGTGTTGTGAATATCTAATAAGATACCATAAGTTAAGTGCTTAGGACACTGTGTGGTCTCAGAGAGAGGACCAGATCAGCATTAGCTGTTGTGGCTAAAGACAGTAGGTTCAAGCTTTAGAACCTAGATTCCTTCAATCCCTGGCTCTCCTACCTCCTAGACCTAGGGGAGGTCATAGAACTTCTGTAACACTTACTTGCTTCAGTCTATTTATTGGTAAATATGAGAATGAAGATGGAACTTACCTTGTAGGTTTGGTAGGACCAAGAGATCTAATATAGACATAGGGTCTGGCTCAGGGTTGGTGGGAAACACCATGAGCTTGGTTAGCTGGATTAACCCAAGTTCATGTATGATATGTGACTGGTCGGCAATGTTGATGACCTTGGAGGTGCTTTCCAAACTTTATAGAAGCACATCAATGAAGTGAAAATTTGCTGAGAAATGTCATGAGGAAATTTAGTCATTAATATATGACCTTTGGTCAAGTGAAGAGAGACCATAGTATACAAACAAAAAAGGAACTTTAACTCAAGCAGAAGTTTTCACCACAGCATTAGAGGCAAAGAATTTAATTACTGGTTTAGCTTCAAAAAGGAGAACTTGCTTCTTTGTCTTGGAAGAGAAAGGAAGTGTAGGAGAAGGAGAAGGAAGAGGAGGACGATAGGGAGGATGATGTTTTAGCAAAGAAAATGGACATATCATACACATTTTAGAGTGTGCAAGAAGAAATATAGCAAATGTACCTCGGATTTTTTTAACTCAATTTTTAATCTCAGAATTTATTGATGTGTATATTCAGTGTTTTGAAGAAAGCTATTACTATACACATGATTCAGAAACTTCAGTTCTATAAAATGTACTAATTTGGAAAAGAGATATCACATAGTACTTTAGATTCTTTGGGGAGGGGGCCGGGGCTGGGTTTGAACCCACCACCTCCAGCATATGGGGCCGGTGCCCTACTCCTTTGATCCACAGGCACCTCCCATCACAGAGTACTTTAAAATTGTGATGGATCTTACTTTTTTTCTGTATGTGAATTTTTTTTGTTAAATCACAAATGTACACACAGTGTACTGAGTTGATATACAATGTGACAGGCTTACATCGTACCTTGAATTTTTGTGGGTTTTCTTTTCTGTTTTGGTTTTTAAAGACTTTCTCAAAAGTAATTTTAAGTTCACAGCAAAATGCCTTTGTCTGGAAAGGTATAAAAGTTTCCCATATGTCCTTTGTCCAGGAGCATTACCTTTTACTGAGGAAATTTTGGTATCAGAGCATAGTGGGAGAGAAAAAATCACAAGATGGAAGTAAGGTTTAATAAACTTCAGCAATATTAATTGAGCTTCTCACAAGTATCTGGCAAATATTAATATCATGCTTTCATTTTTCATTCCAATTTCTCCACTACCAAACACTGTGATTTTGGCTAGTCCATTAAGCTCTAACAGCCTTCAGTTCCATATGTCAGGGAAACAGTTAGATTACCTTTCTTACCCTTTCCATTCTAAAATTATATAAATTTTAGTAAAAAAAAAAAAAAAAGGTCTGATGCCTATAGAAACCTTATCCCATCTCTGACACAAAGATACTTATAACTATGATGACTGTGGTATGGAGGCGGCTGGAACTACAGCAGGAACTATGATTTGATAGCTGTGGGCCA
Organism: Perodicticus potto; assembly: GCA_963574655.1. Classification (NCBI taxonomy): domain Eukaryota; kingdom Metazoa; phylum Chordata; class Mammalia; order Primates; family Lorisidae; genus Perodicticus; species Perodicticus potto. The sequence goes on along the minus strand of CAUYRH010063161.1, from coordinate 29,497 downwards.
TGAATTGTGCCATTTTGTAAATATTGTCTTAATTGAAAATTCTCCCATTGCTGTGCATCTTTGTCGAAGAGCAGGAAGGATGTTACTTTCTCTAAGTTAACAGATGTGGTAGTGGTCAGAACAGTGGAGCAATTAAATGGTATTTAAATACTTAGGAACTCAGGTATTGACTATGTGTTTTTGCTTGTGTTTGAAAAACTTTTGCTTTACTTTTTTTCACATTTCCTAACATCTCTTGTCAATATATTGAAGTGTAATCAACATAGTTTTATTTCTCTGAGTCTCTGAAATCTCATCACAGATTGTTGTGATTGCTATTAGTCAGATTTTATTTGAAGTGTTGTCGTTAATTTTTGAAACAAAAATATTGACAGCAGCAGGAGAGAAGAGTAAGCTTATATAATTTTAAATGCCTTCTAAATGCTTCCTCTAGAGGAAAAAATAAGTCATTAAAACAAAACAAATAAAATACTTATATTTTTTGATAACCATTTTTTATTTTATTCTCAATTTGATCTACTTTTTAACTTACCTATGTGTTTATTGAGAAAGGGTCTTGCTCTATCACCCAGTCTATAAAGTGCAGTGGCATGATCAGAGTCACTGCGTCCTTGAACTCCTGGGCTCAAGAAGTCCACTCATTTCAGCCTCCCAAGTAGCTTCATTTAACTTCTTCAAAATATCTTTTAATTACAGAAGTGCTCAATGTTATCTATGCATATTTTTTTCTTTTAAAAATCTAAAAAATACAAACACAAAGATTCCAGGTGGGCCATGTAAACCATGTGGGAGAACTGAGTCCTCACATTTCGGGTAAAGTAAACGCAGATGTTGGGAATCAGCTTTTGGAATAAGTCAGCAGTCCTATGGGAAGGGCACATGTTATGACGATTTAATTATCATGTGAGTCTCTACCCAGTATAGAAAAGTAGCACCCTGGATGTTAGATTCTCATTAATGCGATGAAGAACCTGTGGTCCAGAGAGTTTTGGTGACTTGTCCGAGGTGAAGAGGGGATTGGATTAAAAGTCGGGTCTGCCCTATTCCCAGGCCTGTTCTGTGTCTGTGTCAAGCTATGCTGCAGCCTTGCCTAAATAAAGGGTCTGTTCCTGTTCCTACTTTCCTTCCTTCCACAAGTTTGCTGAGCTTCAGTTCTGTTCCACACTCGAGCTGATTGCCTGCGTGGCAGCACAGCAGGCCGGCAATGGCCTGGAGTCTTCATTTGGGGGTGGAAGCAATGGGAAAGAATCCCAGACATCTTGGGAAGCAGCAGAGTTTATGAGTCTGCATGCGTTAACAAGGGGGGTTGAGCCTAAGGGATATATTTAAGTTACATTCATTAGGAAGAGACTTTTTCTTAGCATGCTGAGCTGAGAAAACCAAGCTTCTCAACTAGAGTTTGATGTGGCTGCTGAAGAGGAAGATAATGATGGGGATGGGTCTGGAACAGGTCCTCATGGGATAACTGAGCAGCCTCACCGGACGGATTTTGAGTTTGAGAAGGTGATGTGAATCAGGCCCTGTGGAGATCGGAGTGGCAGGGTTGAAGACAGTGTCTTAAAAAGGTCATGTCATCTATGCCTCCCTTAAATCCTGTGGCTTGACAAAAGCAGTTAAAATCCATCATGAATTGCCAGTCTCTGTGGACTAGAAGGCCTTCATCTGTTACTCTGACTCATGGATGGATAAATAGGACTGAAATAGTATTCAGGAAATCTTTATTTTTTATCTTTCATGTTGCTTAACTGATTTTACTACTATTTTTTTCTCCCTGCAGATACTATGGTGACTTATGTTTAAGAAATCTTTGAGTAGAAGGATGGTGAGAAGGTGGAGGTGGCAGCAACTCCTTTTCTTTCCCATCGGGGGATTCTTTATTCAGAGTCCCTGTTCATTTATTTATCACAATCCAGAGATTATATTTCCTATTCCCATCTTCTAGTTTACAGATGGCAGTTTCTTTTGGGCGTGTGCACACCTACACAGAAGACAGAGCATAGATTATACATTTATTCATTTAGCTGCTACTTTATCTGTCCAATCCGTTGTCCTGAGGCCCCAGGATACAAAGAAAAATTATCCCAGAACTGTTTTGCTACAACCACAGCTTGAGTTTTGATTTATGCATGGCAGCAGGAACTCTGAGAGTCTTCTGAGTTTACCCTATCAGCAGGAGTAGCAAAGAGCAACTTACTTGTCTAATTACCCTTCTGTTTCATATTTTCCATCTTAATAAAATGTTCATTTAAAGAGTATAACACTTTCCAGATAGGTTCCCTTTAAAAAATATAAAGCTACTCAGGTCATTTGGTAACAAGTGGATTTGTTTTTGCTTAGTTAAAGAGCCTTCTCCGTATAATTTATCCTAACAAAACATCTTTTGTAAAAACGTCTGAAGAAGACATTGCCAAGGTGATTTTTTTTCCCCCTCAAGTCTAATATGATTGTGCTGCCAAGTCAAAAACAGAAATTATTGGTAGGGAAATTTGGGCCCCTACAGCCTTCAAAAAGCAGAACAAAGAAAAGGAGGAAGCTTTAATGGTATTCAAGGGAAATATTTCTGTGTTAGATGACAGTTAATAGAACTGCATTGACCTCTCTGGTATTTCTTGCACTCTCTGTTGTAATATTATCCTAAGAAGCTCCCTCATTAATGCAGAGCATTAAACAAAATTCCCAAGTTACAGACAGCATAAGCAACAGCAAAGAGCACTTACTTTGTGAGCTTGGTCTTGACATTAAGCCATTTAGGAATGTACTTTCGGTAACAGAAGAAGTTATTTCATGTACAGATACTGTGTTATCAGGTGGTGATTTGGTCCTCATATTATGTTGATATGAAACTTGAACAGCAAGTCTCAAAATGAACAGTAAAGATTTTGAAGGTAAGACTAGTAACACCCGTTCTTGAGAGTTCAATATGCATTAGGCTGTACGCCGCGTACTTAAGTTGGATTTTTACTTTTGTTAATCCTTATAATGACTCCCAGTGGTAGGTATTTCCCCATTTCACAGAGGAAAGGGAAGCTTAGAGAGATTGTAATTTGTCAAAGTTTTCACAGTACTGGAGGAAATTTAGATTTGGCAACAGGTATCTTGACTTTTCTGCCTGTTTTCTGTATTTATTTAATATAATGTTTCTTTGGGAACTTTAGGTATATTTGGGTGTATATTTAGCATGGGATTATTCTGAGGCTAAGGGTATTGTGAAATACTGAGCTCTAGAGATTACTTTATCTAGAGATTACCATTCTCCCTCCCCCCACTCCTTTTATTCTTTTGGAATCAGAGCTCACTTCAGTGCTCTGAGCTCTCTAAGAGAACGAACAGTGTTGGAAGGCAGTAAATTTCCCAGCACGGTGAGACATGTCATAGAGAACAAGTTCAATATCATGTGAAGATGGTGATATCCCATTCTGAGATTCTTGACATCTCAACATAAACTTCAGAATAACTTAACAGTTATAAACCATGTGAATAAACACCAGTAACACTCAAGCTGTTCAGTTCTTGGGACCCTATTTAGGGGTCTGTGTTTTGGTGAAACAATGTATGACATCTTATTTAAATCCAAATTTCAGCATAGGGAAAATTTTTGCCTTGTGGAATAATTTTATACTCTGGCTCAGTTTTAGAAAATGAACTTGGGAATCACATTCCAGCTCGTGCTTTGTAGAGAGAAATGAATTTGAATCATTTGAGCACCATCTGCCTCAGTGGTTTTGAGATATGGCCATTGTGTGCCACTGAGCAAACTTGCCCATTTCATGCATGGGGAAAATTGAAGTACTGCTGTTTTAAAGGTATGTCCAGGATTTTGCATATAATCCATGTGGCTCTTAGAAGACTATCACATGATCCCTGCTTACTTGGATTTGAGAAACAATTTCATATTTATTTATATTTTTAAAAAGAATTACATTTACATTAGTAATGAGGTAGGTAGACTCTCTCCCATGAGGTAACCAATCACAACACTAACAGTGCTTTCAGTTGAATAAATCTACCCTCTCAGCATTTGTGTTAGGATGGAGAGAAAGACTTTCGTCCTAAGAAATAGTTCTTTCAGCTCCCTTCCTCCTGATTTAATTGGAATACTATTAAAAGTTAATCATTTGATTGTTCCCACATGTCATCTCCATTTGTGAGCTCAAGTTCACATTAGGAAGCCAGCATTTATCTAGTATGGTACAAATTTTTGTTCTATTTGAATTATAAAAAATCCCCAATGAATTTAGCCCCAAGGGGAGGAAACCTGCTTCAACATTTGCTCAGGCACTGGAAGCCCAGCGACAGCATGGGAAGTGGCGAGGGAGGCGGAGGGGAGGCCAGAGCATAACGGACTGCGTTCTATGGGTAATTTTTTTCCCACAAGCCTCCAGTCAACAAATTTACGTTCCTTGCCACCAATGCATACGTACATCAATGTGGCATTGGTGTTTATGACATTGTGCTTACATGTGACATAGAGGAATAGTGATACACCTTCCAATAAGGCCCGTTTCATGAAGTGCTTCCCATTTCATTTCATTCGGGCCCCACTGCTAACTTGTTCACTATGTTTCTTGTTAAGGATATGAAGAGTTCTATTCCCTCTATACTATATCAGGCACCAGGCATGATTTTGTTCATGTCAGTCCTCCTTAACTGAAAGTGAGTACCGGTCATTTCATGGGAGATTGTTCTGTAGTTCATGTCTCTCTCTTTCTCTGTCTCTCTTGCTTAGTAGGTTGACGAGCCACCAACCAGCTTCCCTAAGGCAAGCTGTCTGCAAAAGAACAAGCCAGCTGGCTTGGCCAAGGTTGATCAATGATGAGAAGCAGGCTGGGTTCCAGGTTCACAAAAGCCACTCAGTGGAGAGTAGGTCAGCGGCTTCCCCAAAGCCAATTAGCTGGCAGAAGTCTGAGGTGCCTGGTGCTAGCCAAATTCCCTGAGCCTGATGGTACTAGTGGGGAGTCCATCCTTGGGCTTCCTGGCAAACCAGACTTACGTGAATGGCAGATTGTGCTCTCTGAGAGCCAGTGTGACTCTGTGGCTTCTAGAATACATATCAGGGCCGGCCACTCCCACTCAGCTTACCCTGGTAGACTGTGCCGTCCAGGCACAGTAATAACCCTCAGGTGTCATGGATTCAGCTGATTATCTGCAACATAAATTTGTTTTTACTTCACTTCAGCTTAGACGCTTTCTAAAGTTGACATGAATGTGAATCATGCCATTAAAGGAGAGAAACATGGAAATGGTTTTGGAAGCAGGAAGCATTGCAGAGAACTTTCACAGTAGTGTTAGGGTTGCTGCTGTTTTAAAAGCTCCAGTTGTAAGATACTTGACAGGTGGACAACTGTCTGTGATGAAATGAGACCTATGGCAAAAGCCAAAGGGGAGAGCTCCTTAAGAACTGCCCTTTGATTGGCCTTTTTATTGAAGGATTGTATGTGGGATCACAATTCCTTCCCTGTTTTTTCTCAAGTATTTCATATTCATCTATTCATGTTTTTTCTATATGCTCTGCTTAATCATAATTTTAATGTGCCTGCATTATTTTACTAGCATTTTTATGTATCTTGGGGATGTGGGAAATTTAAAGTATAGAATATGTGTAAAATACAATTAATGTCAAACCCAGGCTAACCTAATATATAGTTCTACCTAGATGTGGTTTGTGCACAGATTTCTGGCTTTGTGTCTCAGTTCAAGCCAGCAGGTTGCTCCCCCACTTTGGAATTTAGGTCCACTTTGCCGGGCTTACCTCCCAGTTCTCAGCTATTGTAAGTGTATACCTGGAGGCCACCAGAGCCTGCCCTTAGTAGCTTCTCCCAGGATTTTCCAATTTATGTCCCTTAACTAAGCTTCTCTTCACACAGAACTTTTGGAACACCTGTACCTTTCTCCCTCTTCATCCTCCGACACTTTTAAAAAATCTTTTTTGTTCCAAAAGTTTCCTGTAAGAGCCAAAGTTCTTCACAACTCCACTGAGTTACCACGTGGTGATTCCCAAACTTAGAACCCCCATAATTATCCCCTCCCTGCCCTCACCTCCCATGAACTCACCTCTCTGCCATCTCAGACATTTGTATCCAGGCCTATTAAGCTACTCTGCATCAACATTACCATAATCATTAGTGTATTTGAAGCCAATTAAATGGCGATTATTCTGACCTTAGCCAGTCTTAGGTTATTATCAATTCATGCATAATTTGGAAGGAAGGTAGATTTTTGCCTTGTGGTTTGATCTATATAAATACTTCTATCTGGTATCTCAGAAATGCACCCTGTTTTTTACAACATCTGCAGTTGGGTTGAGGTTATTTCTGTCAGGAGCTGCTTTGTATCTACCTATTGGTCCAAATAATACACATTTGTAAGTCCATCCCCAAATTTTTATTCATCCATCATTGATTCTCCCATTCAACCAATACATTTTGAGAAATGGCTCCATACCACTCACTCTGTTAAGTGCCAGGGATTAAAACACAACATGACAAATGAGTTTCTGTCCTTGTGGAGTTTGTGATCCTTCATAAGCCTGATACTTAAAATTATTATATAGAGACGTTACCCCATTCTGAATTTCAGCAGCATTTACATTCTGCCTCGTATAATTTAGCATTTTAACGTCATCTTTTCCACAGTGGGAAATAGACCATGAAGATAAAGAGCACGGACTCTGGGTCAGCTGGAGTCTGTGACTATTGATTGAGCCCTTGAAATGTGTCTAGTACAAGTGAAGAATTCAATCTTTAATTTTATTAAATATAAGTTAAATCAGATAGTCTTCGGATACCTGGTGGGTACCTTATTGGACAGTACAGAGATAGAAGCAGGGTGCACTCCACACTTTGTTACTTACTAGCTGTGCCGTCGAAAGCAAGTTATTTTACCTTTTTAAGCTTTATCCGTGAAATGGAGCTTATGATCATACGTACATCAGAGACTCACATAAAGTAATAAGTGTGGTATTCTTAGTATAGTGCCTGATAAACAACAGCATTCAGAAAGTAAGTGTTACTATTAATTTTTAGTATTCTGTTCTTCATTTAGTATGCCTCATTGAGCAAAACATAAACAGCTTGAGAACAGGAATGTTTTTATTTTAGTCCATTCATGACACCTAGAACAGAAATGAAACATAAGTGATTGACTTTTAAAAAAATTTTTGAGACAGGCTGTGATTTTTTTTTTCTTTCTTTGGCCTATTTTGGTATGCTTTCAGTTACATCTTTATGATTTGGGTATAGGAATAACTTCTTGTAAATAATGAGTTTTAGAAAAATTTCATATATATTGCTAATACATTTTCCTTTATGTGCATATTTCCACGACAGAATTGTATTTCATAAGTTCTATTTTATTGAATTTATATTGACTAACCTGATAATAGAGCAATTGGTAGCCCTCAAAAAAAGGTTAAAAAAAAAAAAAAAGGATGAGGAATGATATTGGTTTTCATCTTTCTTCTGCAAAGACCTTTGCTAAGTTAGTGAATATAAATGAGGTGGCAACTAAAACTTTCTTTAAATAACTTGGCCAGGATCAGACATCTAGTTAATGGCAAAGCCAGGATTTAATCCGAAATTCTTTGACTGTAAAGCCCACATGTTGTATTGATACTTATAATGATGTCTTTTGGTTCTTCTCTTAATTAATCTTACCAGAGTGTCAAAAGGTGAAATATTATTTAAATCTAAATGGAAACTGCTCTTCTCCGCTATTACTTTCTTCTGTGAGCAGGGAGACCTTTATTTCGGGGAAAGGTTTTGGTGCTGGAGCTATTATACATCCCAGAATCATTCCGTGTTGTAGACATTCTAAACCAGGAAGGCCATGCAGTAAGAACCCTGTTTTCTGATTTCTGTAAATATTGCTCTTTGCAGGACCAGGATATTACTTGCTAAAATCTCCGTGGAGGGTATTTCTTCCTTTTCTTAGAAATGGTTGGAATAAAGTTTGAGTCCTCCCGTTTCTGAACAGCACCTCTTCCGTGTAGACTGTCACAGTCTGTCCTTTAGACCAGAGAGGCTGGTCCAGGCTGTTGTCTGATGATTTCATTTTCTATTCGTAGCGTCCTGTCCCTTTCATGCTCTGCACTCTACAGAGCCAAATTTGTGGTCTGTGAACAAATGTGTTTTTCAGTGTTTCTGTATATGTCTGGGGGTCGTCTCCCCAGAAGTCATTAATTAGGATCTAGAGAGGACAGAATAGAAAAATAAAGCTTCACAAATGGTAGCAAAGTGAAAGGAACAGAAATTCAATCCAAACGCTGGGTGCCTGTGAAATGTGAGAGAATTTCCTGGTTATTTCGCAAATCTTTAACTATTTGGTTATGTGCTCCAGCACAGAAAAATCTATCAAAAGTTTTGTTAAGGTAGGAAAGAACAAAATCCCCCAGCTTTTACAAGTAATTCTATTTCTATTTTAATGCCACTGAGGAGCTGGCCTCTTTGAAAGTTCCCAAGCTTATAAAGCTGGGAATTCTTCCCTTCCTCACCTTTCTTACTTAACTTGCAGTTACAGACTCTAACTAGCGGCCTCTGTTAAGGCATTGATCTTAACTGGAAGCCCAAAAGGAGACAGCGCTGTAGTCAGCTGAACTCTTAAACAGTCCTGGGAGACCAGAGTCATTTGCACATCGGAAAACAGCTAATGGGTCCGGGGAGCAGAGGTTAGTTGCAGGGTCTTTGCTGCTGACTCCTTTCAATCATGGTGAGAGAGATACCTGATAGAAAGTCTTTTAATATGAAGTGCTAAGGCATTTATACCTTATTCTTTTTCTTTATTTTTACTTTCATTTTTCTTCAGGGCTACAAATTTTTTTTTTAAAGAAACTCAAGGCTCAGAGAAATGGAGGGGAAAATGATGACCATTAATATCTTTTCGCATTGCAAATTTTGCAGTGTGCTATCTTATTATATTTGAAAAATTAAGATAATATATTCAGAATTGTATTATAAACACATCATTCCACATAGCATATTACTAAAATTATGAATTTGCTAATGCTCATTAGCCATGCCTCGTGGCTGGTAAGTTGCCAATTGCTGTAAAGTTTCTCAAAGTCTCTAGCCCAGTGTGTTCCAACCATTTGTATCTCATGGCACACTTGAACCTACAGTCAAACTTGCATGGCACTTAAATTACATTGATCAAAAAAAAAAAGAGTTAAAAAAATATGTACTTACTGCGCTTTAAATCTCTTTTGAAGATAATTTAATTAATGATCTTTAAAGATTTTTGCAGCACCCCTAAGATCCTTTCACCCCATACCAGTGTGCCTTGGCACCCTGGTTGAAAATCACTGCTCTAGCCTCACTTTCCTCATTTGTAAAATACTCATAATATTAATTCCTGTCCTACCGAGATTGCTGTGAAGATGAAAGAAGATGATATATTTCAGATGCCTAGCACAGTGTCTGACAAGGGTGATATAAGCCATTGGTAAATATCAGCTATTATCATTGCTTTTATTTTGTTGCCCAAATGTTTAGAGCCTTGCCCATATAGGCCAAAGAAGAATCCGTTCTGCTTGGTCTCAAATGTCATCTTCTGGAATTTTTTTTCCCCTCCCAAATGACCGAGTGCTGTGTTCGCAGCAGGCCTGGACTGTCTTCACACTGTCGGCTCTCCAGGACTCGCTGGGGTCAGAGGTGCCCGATACTGCTCTGTGTGAATCCGGCCCAAGACCCTTTCCTGTGTGCAGGAGATCTGAAAGTGACAGGCAGGGTCAGCCCAACCTGCCAGAAACACGGAGATCCCTCCGTGGATTGTGGGGAGACAGCAACAAAGTCTGTCATGGACCAGAAACAAATGACCTTGAGTCCTTGGAATCACTTCTCGTCTGGATGTTGCTAACTTTTTCCAAGGCATAATTTGTGGCATCTGCAGTTACTTTTGCACATGCTAACCTATTCATTCAGTTCTAGCATTTCAGAATAAAAAAATAAGAGTCCCTGATGAGGAAAGGGTTTTACCCTCCACTTAGAATATTTAACAGCCATACTATCCCTTAAAAACTGTTTGTTTTTCTTTGGGTGGGGGGGTCTTCCTTCCTTCCCCCCTCCCTCCCTTCCTTATTTTTAGACAGAGTCTCACTCTGTCACCTTGGGTGGAGTACTAGGGCCTCATATTTCAAACTCTTGGGCTCAAGCAATCCTCTTGTCTCAGCCTCCCGAGTAGCTGGGACTACAGGTGCCTACCAGAACACCTGGCTAGTTTTCAATTTTTAGTACAGACCTCGGCCTCCCAAAGTGCTAGCATTGATCGCAGGCGTGAATCACTGTGCCTGGCCTGTTATTTTTGAAGTCTGTACGCAACTTAGGTTGCAGGTAACTTAGAACCTGCGAATTCTTTACTTTCCTTCTCAAATTCTGCACCGAAGACATTGGAGCCTAGGATGTAGCAGGTATAAATTACTCATGCAAAGGCCCTCCATTCTCCCCCCTTCACCCTCCCCTACCTCCTTCCCCCCTTGGATTGACCCCAGAACATCAAATAAGTGGCCACACCTCAGAGTTCTGTGCGGCACCTTCCACCCTACTGCCAGCTTGGTGCCTGTGCTACGGCGCTCATGGGTGACTGCAGTTTCAGACTCAGAGTACGGGAGTTCGAGTATTGCTGTAGAGAGGGGGAGGGGGGAAGGAAAGAGAAAAAGAGGGATGAAAGAGGCGGAGGGGAAACAAAACAGGAAAAAATAGGCCTACATGGTACAGGAACAGTTCTCTGTTCCTCTTAAAACTTGCTTTCTTTAACACACTTTCTGTTCTTTTTCTGTACATATGGTGGTAAACTGCCAGAATGCTGATGAGGCCAGACCGATGTTTGAATCCTTCTCTGTAGCCCACCAACCCACATGCTCCCCTTTATGGAGGGGCCAGGAGGAAATCTGTCAACACCCCAGGTTGTGCCTTTACAGTTGCCCCAGTGAGTCAAACTCTGTTCCCACCCCCACCACGCTGCCTGCTCACAGGGTGGATGTGCTGTCTGTCCGCTCTTCCGCACTGCTCCTCTCTAATTAAAGTACTTGCTGCGAACGATTTTTAAGTGCTGGAGCTTAATGAAGTTAGAAGAAGGATTTGGATGCAGTTTGTGAAGACCTGAAATTGTTGGAGTTTTTTTCTCTAGGGGAATTGTAAAGTCTGGAGGCACTAGGAATTACTTACAATGTATTTCATTTTGTTCTTTTCAAAAATTATTTTTCAGTGGTGAATAGCTGGGAGGTGGGGAGCCCACTGCCCATCTTTCCCCCCAGGAGAACACTGTAACTCTTGCTCTGCAAAATGGCTTCTTGGGCATTTACAAGTCTTTGAATACTGTTATCTAATTAAAGGGATCTTTAATTCTCATTGGCAGTTCTACCTTTGACCCCACAGTATCTAGGAGTTGAAAGGAAAATCTCATTCATCCAAGATAACCTCAAGCTTAGTACCCTTGAATGCTCATCTCTTTCACTGCTACCTGAAGCTTTATGCCTTGGAGATACTCAGCTGAGCAAGTGGGGGGGGGGGTTCTCTACACATCCACGGAGATCTGTGCAGTGAACTTCCGTGTCCATCGGCGGCTTACTGCTGACCAGTAAAATGCTGCCTAATACCCATTGTTAGAGATTGGAGTCGCTGTAATTTGTCGTCAATAGCTGTAATTAGGTTTATCTACCCTTTTAACCAATACCATAATCTTTACCAGATTGTTACTGTTTGGGGCTACTGAAGGAAATTCTAAAAAACTATTTTAAAGATTGACTTCAAAGCAGTTCACCCCTTTGGGCACCCTTCCTGTTATTCATCTCTTACTCATTTTCCTCAAATATTCAAATGCTTTCTCAGAATAAAATGTCATGAAAGCATGTCATGTATCTGAAAAATAATTAATATAATTGACAGGAATGTCGGTTTTCTGCTGAGGTGTGTTTCTCCTAATCCCACTGTGCAATCTTTAATATTGATCCATTTGTGAGGAAATCTTGTCACTCACCACACCCGAGCTGGATATTTTCTGGACTGACGAACCTTAAGCTACAGAACATTTACATCTGTATAATAATGATCACTTGACAAAAATAGGTTTCCTCAACACTTACGTGCACCAGAGGAACGTGCAGGGTGTATACGGTGCTTGCCTGAATCTGACAGTTTCTTCACTGTGTGTGTTGCATATAATACTGCACATGGCACATCAGAGTGTTGGAATCCAGGCAATAGGAGTTCAGCACGTAAAGTGTCCAGGTTGCACCTGAACTAGTTGGAGCCTGCCAGCCCCTGCAAGCCCACTGAGAGCATCTGTCTCGCCACCACCTTGCTCATGCTGTCTCCTCCGCAGGCCCTCCGATTCTTCTGACTATGAGCATAAATCATCCACCTGTCAGGAGCTCTTGCTGCCTGGATTATGCAATGTGCCTGCCTTCATTTGGAGGTGGTGTGAGCAAGAGATTGCTGCAAATGGTTTGCATTCATTTTAATGCCATCCCAGCATTTCTTTAGCTTTAATGAGGGGATTAGGGTGGTGACAATGACTTTCCGAGACAATGAAAGTCTTCAAGATTCTGGAATTTGCTTTGTATGTTGGGGATCACTCCGTTTGAGATCTCTCCCTCTCTCTCTCTGTCTTTTTAAAATCCCAAATAAACCAGGGGGTTAAACATTTAGGCAAAGGGATAGGATATTGCACAAAGCCAGCTGTCTGTAGCTCTATTTGATTTATAATAGTTCTCTCCAGCTGACAGACTTAAAATCAGTCATATTTATTGCTAATCCTTAATTAGTTATTTTTACCTTCTTTCAGGGGATGATTTTTACACATATTGGGGGAACTCTTTTCTCCTTTGTTTCTCCTTTGCTGCTTTTTTCTTACTTTGGAATTTTAAAAAAACCTTAGAAACGCTTCGAAGGTTTTATATTTTTTTAAGTTTTATTATTTTATTTTGTTTTAGGAACAGAATCTCAAGCTGTTTCCCTGCTAGAGTCCCTTGGCATCACAGCTCACAGCAACCTCAGACTCTTGGGGTTAAGTGATTCTTTCCCCTCAGTCTCCCAAATAGCTGGGACTACAGGTGCCTGCCATATCGCCCAGCTTTTTGTTGTTGTTGTTTAGCAGGCCCAGGCCAGGTTTGACCCCGGTCAGCTCCTAATCACTGAGCTATGGGTGCCAAGCCATCTTCAATAATTTTAGCTTCACTAATTGTTGATTGGTAAAGGATAAATCATACTTTTAAAAAAAAAACACTTTTATGTTTTAAACTTTAATTGTCCTCAATGTACTTAGGATAATCTGTATTGCAAGGATTGAGATTTCCCTCTCTGATCATCAAAATATATTAATTTTTAATTTAGAAAACATTTTACTTGTGTCAGCTTTATATATACACACACACACACACACACACACACACATATAGACACATGCACACACATATATATGATACATACACAAATGTGAAATTATAATTTTCTTTAATAGATCCTTTTGGCGAATTCAGACCTCAATTCAAATGAGACAGGACTAGGACTGTGTTTGAAATTGGAAGAATACAAACTGTAGTGATTACACTGATTCTGAATAGCAAAAGGATTTTGCAGATGCCGTCGTCATATATCGATACATAAATTGCATAGATCAGAAACGTGAAAAGAAGTAGCCAAGCGTGGTGGATTATGCCTGTAACCCCAGCTCTTTGGAGGCCGAGATGACAGGATCAACTTGAAGCCAAGAGTTTGAGACCAGGCTGGGCAACAAAGCAAGACCCCCTCACTCCAAAAAATCTAAAAGTCGGCCAGGTGAGGTGGCGTATGCCTGTAGTCCTGGCTCATGGGAGGCTGAGGCAGGATGCCCACATGAGCGCAGGCACTCAACGCTGCCGTGAGCTGTGATCATGCCAGGGCACTTCAGCCTGTACAACAGATCGAGACTCGGTCTCTCAAAAACAAAATTAATAATAAAACAAAAAGGTGAGACTTGTAGCAGTGAGCCACCATCAAAAGGCAGGAAGGGTAGTGAGACATAAGGGTATAAATATTTTGTAATGTCCTTTAAAATAAACATTATGATATAGTTTAATATGGGAGTATTAATGAATTACTTCACATAGTAATATACTGAACAGAGTGTGTGTGTGTGTGTGTGCATGTATATATATATAGAGAGAGAGAGAGAGAGAGACAGAGTTAGGTTCTTTTATGGTTACAAAGCCTGAGATAAAATAGGCATTAGACATAAATTTCTACCTACATTTTTTCTTTCTGGTGCCTCCAGGACTTCCTGCTTGTGTCTGTTTCCTTGTGGTGGTATTGAGGGCACCTCAAGAGGGAGAGCATGACCATTTTCTGCTGGCTTCTTGTCCCCCTCCTTCTCACTCCATCCTCTTTCCACCTCTTCCACTGTTAAAGCCAGAGAGTTTCCCAGTTTTTCTGGACATGCACGTGATTTTTATTATAATCCGAGATCCTAATATTCATGAAGAATAAATGCTTCCACATTCTTTCCACTCTGTGTGTATGTGTGCATGTGTGGGCATTAGGTGTGTATAATGCGTATATCTATGTATGAATGTGTGTATTTTTCATTTTACATACATACATAATACATACGCATAATATATATTTTATATATATGTACCTATGCTTATACGTATGTCCCTTTTGAGAAAATGCCTGATTAAGTTTTTGTAGTAATACTGAACACACTGAGATTTGGTCTACATTGGTGGGGAGAACAAAGGAAGAGAATTAAACAATACTGTAGAGAACCTAGGCTTTTTATAACATAATTCTTCATAATTCAAAAAAATATTTTCCCTCTACCAGTAGTACTTGTAAACATCTTAGTTTTGCACAAAATTCTTTAATGTGTTGAAATGTGATGACAGCACATTTTCCCAGCATTCCAGACACACGCACAATTTACCAAGGTCCTAAGTAACCCTCGCACTGAAGCAGGAGCATTCTCCGTACAGTTAAAATGGTTCCAGATTTCCTTGTGCTCTGAGGAGGTAACTGTATGGCGACACAGTTTGAACATAGCAACTTCCGTGGGTATTTTTGGGAATGCAGTTGGCCTCAGTGAATGGCTCATAGAAAATCTGAGTTCTGCACTTGGTAGTTTATTAGGCAACTAACTAGTAACAAGTTAGCCTCCCACTCTTCTGACCAGTTTTTAATGTGATAAAAAGTATCAGGGTGTTTTTTTTGTTTTGGGGGGGTATTTTTGCTTTTCACTCTATGGTAACCCAATAGACTCAGCTTCCTAGAACAGAAAATGTGTTTCATCATCACTTTTCCCTCTCTGTCACTGACAAATCTAAATTTATGTATATTTTAAAAAATAAAACAGGAACATTTGAAGAGATAAATGCAACACAACACTGACAAAATCTGATGAAAAATCTCACTCTTTTATCTATGGAGAAATTCGGTTTATCATCAGGAAAGCATTCTCTTTTCATTTTCTGAAAGGTGCTTTTTGACAGACCCTTTGCAGTGGACGTCACACTCACAAAACATGCTGTCACAGGGCTATTTGAATATGGTGACAGGCTCATTATCATGTTGAAGACTCCTGACAACACCGCAGAGGGGAAATGGACAGGGCTGCCAATCAGCTGTTGAAAAGACTGTGGTTGAAATAGGGTTTTTTGTTCTGAGAACAGTAGTACAAATTGACTGCATTAATTCTTTTTATTATAGCTGTGCACACTGTAGTTAAGGGCTCGGGAGGGTTTCCATTATCAACCTCTGTTTTCTGCAGGTTTATTAGCTGGCTGTAAAATTTTGTTCCCAGCTGAAATTTGGCAGAGGTAGAATTCTTTCCCTATAAGATTTAATGTGTGTGTGAGTGTGCAAGCACTCGTGTGTCAATTTTACCAACAGTTAAAAAAATTGTCAAAAGGAAATTTGATGAGTAGGTAGACAGAGACTTCCAAAGTCTGCCTGTAATTCAGCGATCAGTCTCTGTTGGAAGGGAAAAATAATTCAAACTGGTTAAGTTATGATTGTGATTTAGGGCTTTGAAGCCTTTCTCATTGCAGAGAATGAAAGAATCTGATGAGTAACAAACCAAAATTCACAGAAGTTGCTCTCATGAAGTAAATAGTTGTTCATAGCACTCCTCTGTATATCTGCCATCTAATCCTGACTTTATGGTAAAAAAGCAATACATGCTTAAAAGTCAAGTTATGTATTTCCCCAACATTTTCAGTGACTTCACCAGGATTTTGTTCATACTGGTACTGTCAAAGTTTTCATTTTTCACAGGATTTGGGGGGAAGCAATGGCCTCGAAAATTGCTATGTATGTATGGCCTTTTTTCTTGTAAATTTTTATAAGGGAAAAATTAACATGCAAGAATATCTAAAATGAGAATATTATCTAAGTAGTGTTTAAAACCAAAAATTGATGCCCACAGGAATGTAAACTGGTATTATTTTGTGTACTTTGAGCCCTGTGACTGTGGCGAGACTTGGTATTTTACACCCAACAGTTACCTAAGGAAAGGTCACTGGATTCTAACCTTCATGTAAAGCGAGGGCATTTCTGTTCCTCAGTTTTGTCTCTCTGTTTCTAATGATCCGTCTTCTGCTCAGTGCCGAAGTCACTTCCCGGTGGGAAGACACTTTAGGAACCCACCAGAGGAACCTTAATTCTCCTCTGCCATTTGGTGTATTGCAGCATTTACACACTTGATTAGACTCTGCTCTGGTGAAAAAAACCTAGCATTCCTAGACAAGAGCCCAGTTCTCCCCAGGGAGTGACTTCGCTATTGGAGCTAATAAGTCCAATAGGGAAGTTTACTTATCTTCTAGAGTTACTCCATTCTGACTTAACCGTGTGGTATCTTATATCCACGTACACCCAGCGAGGAAAGCTTTGTGGCTTTTATACATTATGCTTAAGGGGGAAAAGAAAATCCTTCCTTCCCACTTTCATGTTTAATCCAACTACCCCCTGAAATGTCCACGGTCAGCCCACTGGTTCTGGCGTCTAAGGCTCGTCCTTCCTTTTACTCACTGAATCCTTTAGCAGAGGTGTATCAACGGCCTCCTCTGTTCCCAGCAGTATTCTAGGTAGTGCCGATGAACGGTGACTGTTTAGCTGGCAGTGGGGGCGAGTGGTGGCATCAAGGTGGCACAGGAGCACACAGGAGGGACATCTGTCCTGCTCTTGATGTGCAAAGTGAGACCTGAAGGATGAGCAGACAGTAATTAGTGAAGGGTGCAGGGAAGGGGAGCAGGTGCTCCCCGTGGGGCGGTTACTTGATGCCGAAGCTCTGGGGCCCAGGGAGAGGTGTTGTCCTCTCAGGAAACTGAAGTTGCTAAGAATGGCAAAGGGTCGTCGCGGGTGCAGGTGACTAGACAGGAGAATGGAGTCAAGGGCTCGATAATGAAAAATCTTGAAATCTATTTAAGGATTTTGGACTTTGCTCCAGGTTAATGAGGAGTTTCTGAAGGTTTTATTCTTTCTTGTTTTGGACCAGATTAAAGTTGTTTTAGGAGGAGCGCTGTGGCTACAGCGAGGGGAATGAATGTGCCAGCCGGTGTTGCTGCCTGACGGTGGGGTGAGCCTGCACTTGCTGTTCTTTTCAGGAAGACTTTTATTCCTTTCTCTCCTCAGATGTTTCTATGATCATTCTGTTACCAGTGCGGTTTTAAACAGGAGTTTTTATCCATATAATGAATTAGACTCAGGCTCATTCACATGCTTTTCAACTCACAGGTGGGGCCACAGGACGTCTACTCCAGATTGGGTTCTATCTTGAGACTTTAAGATTTGATCTGTCAGGTTCATCAGAGTTATTTGTGTTCACAGAGTATTCAGTATGAAAATAGAAAGAGCTTGAATTAGTATTGGTCGATACAGACTTCTAAGATCTTTTCCAGCTCTAAAAATTCATTATTCTGGTCATCAGGATATTATATTCAGATTAATCAGAATATGTCTGAAGAAGATACACCTTCAAGCTCTAGGTTTATTGTATAGTCCATATTCTATGTACACTGTACAATAACTGTTTCATGGAGGAAAATACATGTTTCCCAAAGAACCACACCTCTGCCTTTGTTGTGAAATTAATTCTCACATAATTCCAGACTTATCTTGCATTCTGTAAACACAGAGAACCAAGAAAATGAATATCTTCATTTTCTGAATATTATAAACTTGTATCATCTAGTACAAGAAAAGAAGGAGCATATTTCACAATTATAAAGTAATTTATATTAACAGGATCATGCTACCAAAGCTTTCATAGTAGAGAAATAATCACTTGCCAGTTTTTTATTATATTCCTTGATAGAATATCCCTTATTGAACCTAATGATATTATTGAATTGAACATGTTTCCTCTGTGTCCAAATAGGCGAGCTGTCAGAATTCTAGGTTTCTGTTCAGGGTATTTGGAAAATGGGACTTAATTTATCTGACCAAATTGAAAGTTCCATACTTTTATATAGATTTTGTTTCCTATGTTTATTTCTTGTGCTTGGCACCGCACAGCAATTATTTTTCTTATTTTTATTCCTCAAAGCTGGCAGGCCCGAGAGGTGATGAGTGAGCTGAGTTGGCTTCTGAGAGTGTAAGAACCAGATGAGATGAAACCATAAAGAAAGGAAAGGGAATTCAGGGCCGGGGAGCAAAGGAGCAACGGGTAGAGGGGGTGGCGAGAGAGAAAAGATTACAAGTGACCAGGAAATTTGTGAATTTTTAAAAATGTCTCCTAGGAATTGAGATTTCCAATTTAAAAATGTATAGCCTAGTTATTTATGTAGATTGGAGGTATTTTATTTCTGAGTGATGTCCACAAGGATGGAGTGGGACTTTCTGTATCACATTGCCGTCCTAACCAGGGAACCATGTACCATTTCTCCCACTCTGGAGAACTAGTGCCTGGACAGTGGGTTAGAAAATCTGCTTTGCAGGGTTTCCTGGCCCTTCAGTGTGTAATAGTGGTCACAAACCCCAGAACTGCTGCTTTTCTTATGCTGCTTAACTTTTTTGTTTTTGGCTGGGGCTGGGTTGAACCCACCACCTCTGGCATATGGGACCGGCGCCCTACTCCTCTGAGCTACAGGCGCCACACCTGCTTAACTTTTTAAAGCTTTGGTGAGCCACTGGGCACAAAGAGAGAATAAACTTTTGCTCACTGGGGTAAACTCACAGTACACTGCTGCTGCTTTGACTTCCAACCTGCTTGTCTCTCCGTGCCATGACTCTGTCTCTAAGATAAATATCTGTACTGTTTCCCTTGAACATTAGCTGATCCTCCCACTTTTACCTTATAGAGTCACACTGAGGTCTGTAATTTTGTGTACATGTCAGTGTTTAAAAAAATCAGAAATTGGTTATGTTCCCCCTTCATGATTTTCTAGGCTATCCGTTCATCTCCCAAACTAATGTCAGACCCCTTCAGTTGCCTTTCTTTCATTATTGTTTGTTTAATTCATGTCCTTCTGAAAATTATGGTTCTCCGACCTGCACGAGATATTGTGGCTTTATGACTACATATTACCCACCCAGACTTGTTGGCCACTTTTAGTGTCACAATTTCTCTTCCCATGCCATTCAGTGCTATTAAGCTTTTCATCAACTCCAATCCTTATGTGTTTCTTTATGAATTATTACTTAGTTTTGACCCTCTTATTCTTTACTTACCCAACTGATTTATCAGGCTAATCTTAAACTTTACATTTAGGTTTACTATAAACATTTTTAAATCTTCTTGAATTGGAGCATATAGAATGGAATAACTTTGTTATCTTCGTTATCCAATACATGCTAAGTACTTCTTAGAGTCACCTGTAAATATAATAAATTTGCATTCTTTATCATCAATTCATTGTAACTAATGTCAAAACTTCTATTTCATAAAAATGCTTCCATCTATCTCTGGAGTTCTCTTCCCCTGAAAATTGCCGTCACTTCATTAACACCCATCATTTGACTGATAGGACATCAAGGGTGAATGTCCCTAACTCTATTTCTCAGCATCAAATTCTTCTAAATTGATGAAGAAGTCATACACTCTACAATGACTCCAATTCTCAATTGATGAATTGAGTCATACACTCTACATGTTTCCATCTTGTCCACAGGATTATCACATGTATTTTGCCTAAGTACATTATTGAAAGCACTATCCAGATGTCTGTGGTATCCCACCCATCTGCTACAAGAATAACCCCATCAGAAAAAGATCTCAAGAGCCAGATGCGGCGGCTCACGCCTATAATCCTAGCACTTTGGGAGGCCGAGGTGGGTGGATTGGGCAACTGAGTTCACAAGTTCCAGACCAGCCTGAGCAAGAGTGAGACCTCGTTTCTAGCTGAGCATTGTGGCGGGTTCCTTTAGTCCCAGCTCCTTGGGAGGCAGAGGCAAGAGAATTGCTTGAGCCCAAGCATTTGAGGTTGCTGTAAGCTGTGATGCCACAACACTCTACCAAGGGTGACAAAGTCAGACTTTCTCAAAAAAAAAAAAAAATCATGTTTTTTTTTTTTATGGCATGGTAGTGTTTGACCTTTAATTTTTTCTTCCATTTAAAAAGGATTTACTATATTTATTATAGTAAATGAATGAAGGAAATGTAGAATAGAAGGATGAAGAAAAATTCACCTACAAGACAACTAGTATTTCTACTGTGTCCTCAAGTGAGCACATGCTTGCTCCTGGGACTCTGAATCTAATTCACTCTAGAATTTGGTGAAGTATACACATCAGGGTGTGTAGTTTGGAAAATTTTCTTTTTCCTCTTTTCTGCAGAATCTAGACACGATCACAGCTGCAGATGGAATTCTTTAATTACCATGGTTTCTTAAAGATTAAGGAAAGCACTTCTTTAGTTTCATGAGTACATTATCCCAGTAGTCTGGAAGTGATGTCCCTAGGTCTAGAAATTTGACTTTAATAAAATCTATAGATGCTCTCTAATTATTTTACTTTATGCTTTATTCTGTTTTACACTATTCTAGCTAGAAGATCTTTCTCTTTGATGGAGGAAATGAGAAAAATAGCATCACGATAGTTTGCTATCACTTGGCTATGTGTTCTGTTACACTCTTGTACTGGCCAGAGCTCTTCCAGTCGATGAAAATTGACATTGGGGAACTTAAACAGAAAAGGACTAGACATGGACAGCAAGATCGGTAGCTGAACAGTCAATGGGAATAGCAGAGAAACAGGGTCAGGAAATAGGAAGCCGAGCTGTGAGGTGGAGTTAAGCCATGCCCAGGAACATCCCCGTAAGGACACGGATGCTGCTGTGGCCTCCAGGGGAGCCGCGCTCACTGCACACTGGGCGCTCTGTAGGCCACCTGCGGGGAATTGCTACCAGTCCCTCCCCAACCAGAGATCCAGCAGGGCTTCTGATGGCCTGAGCTTGCACCATCCCCTCACTGCTGGGGTTAAAGTGGGATTAGCAACGGTCTTGAGTTTAATTTTTTTATTTCTTTATTCTTCTTTATTTCAAGGTAATGTGAGGGTACAAACAACCAAATCTGTGGTATCACCCATCTGCTAGGAGAATTTAACTCCTACAAAAAAGGATATCAAGGGCCCAGTTACAAATATTTGAATTTGTTAGGTAGAATCCCTCTTGTAATTATATCCTGCACCCCAAAGGTGTGCCAGACACCCCCACATTGTACCCATTCAGTGGGAGCACCCCAAACTCCCTCTCCTCTGCCCTCCCCGTTGTTCCACCTCCCGTCAACTTAAATTGAAATGATTTTTTTTCCTTTTCTTTTTTTTAATGAGTTTTTTTTCTATGTGGGCATGAATTAGATCATCTACTGGCTTCGTATTAGTATTGAGCACATTGGATATTTGCTTTTTTATTCTTGTGATACTTTACTGAGAAGAATGTCTTTAACTGCATTCAGGTTAATGCAAAAGCTGTGAAGTCACCATTGTTTTTTATGGCTGACTAGTACTGAGTTTTAGTGGTCTTATGGTTGGGGTTGGGACTCTCACTAAACGATAAATAAGTGCATACTTACTGTGGCCATCTTTATGAGCAAATGAAAAGCAAGAAAATTAAAACAGACAGAAAGACATTGGTTGTTTTACAAGTTTTATAAACCTTCCCTAATTCGTGAATATATATTTCTTATTTATAATTTCTTTTCTTCCTTTTGAATTTTTTTCCATTTTTCATTCCTTCTACTATTTTGCTTGTTTGTTAAAATTCAGATTTTTGAGAAAATGGCCTACAGTAAGTGGAACATTAGAAAGGTCCTTGGCCAGAACCGCCATGTCCTTGGGTCTGACTTTGGCTGTACCTCTCAGCTTTGTGCCTCAAATAAGTGATTTAACGTCTGCAAGACTCAGAGTCCTCATCTATAGAACGGAATTAGCAGTATCTGCTTTGTTAAGTAATGAAGGTAGATTTTTTGATCTTTAAAATGTTTTTATTGGTGGCTTAGCACCCATAGCACAGTGGTTACAGCACCAGCCATATACACCAGGTTGGCATGTTCGAACCCGGTCCGGGCCAGCTAAACACCAATGACAACTGCAACAAAAAATAGCCAGGTGTTGTGGCGGGCACCTGTAGTCCCAGCTACTCTGGAGGCTGAGGCAAGAGAATCGCTTAAGCCCAAGAGTTTGAGGTTGCTGTGAGCTGTGACGCAACAGCACTCTACCGAGGGTGACATAGTGAGACTCTCTCTCAAAAATAAAAAAAAAAAGAAAAAATTGGTACAAAATAATTACATGTATGTGTGGATAATGTGTGATATTTTAGTACATGTGTACAATGTATAACTGTCAAATCAGGGCATGTAGAATATCCATCACCTTGAACATTTATCATTTCTCTGTTTTGCGAATACTTCATTCTTTTCTAGCTATTTCAAAATATATATTGTTGTTAAGTATAGTCATACTACTGTGCTATCAAACACCAGAACTTACTGCTTTTATCTTTGAACTTAATTCCTATTTGTTTATATTTACCAACCCTTCCTCATCCATGCACTCGCCTTCCTAATCTCTGGCAACTACCATTCTACTTTCTACCTCCAAGAAATTAACTTTTTAGTTTCTACAAATGAGTAAGAACATATATTTGTCTTGCATGGCTTGGCTTAGGTCACTTAACGTAATGACCTTCAGTTCCATCCGGTTGCTGCAAATGACAGGATGTCATTCTTTTTGACTGAATAGTGTTTGTGTGTGTGTGTGTGTGTGTGTGTGTGTGTGTGTACACACTACATTTTCTTTATCTACTCATTATATTTCTATGGGATTTTTTTCTTTTTGTGAATAATTTCTGTAGGATAAATTCCTAAGGAAGAAAAAACTGGGTCAAGTCATATGGGCAGTTTAGAGTTCTTGATATGACATAAACATCACTCTGAGTTTTTTAAGAACTATATATACAAACATACATACACACCTGCCTTAGCGTCTACAGTATGTGGATGAGCGAACTTAGCATCGCCTTTTCCCACTGTTATAAACTACAGCATAACAGCATCACTGAGCCCTGGGGTTTCTCACTCCCACACCCACCAGTGTTTTTACTACCAGTTCTTCCTTATTGGAGAGAATGCCTCTATTAATTCTCTTGGTATCATCTCTTTCTCCTAATACATTATAGTATCATGCAAGCCAGTCATGAATTTAAACATTTATTTATTTATTTATTTATTTATTTATTTATTTTTTGGCCAGGGCTGGGTTTGAACCCACCACCTCTGGTATATGGGGCCAGTGCCCTACTTCTTTGAGCCACAGGCATTGCCCTAAACATTTATTTTTTAGACCAAAACTGTTACGTTGATTCCATTATACATTGAGGACTAGTTAGATTTATTCATGTATTTAATATTATATATCGAACAATTATTATATGCCAATTACTGTGTTGTGAACTGGGGTTAAAATGATAAATAGGTGTCTCCGCTCCTAAAGAATTCAGTCTGTGAGAGGGACAGAAGGTAATTATAAGGTAACAAGAACGGTAAGGTTACGGGTAGGCAGAAGGTGCAAATGAAACGCAGAAAAGGATTGTCTGATTCAAAGTTGGGAAGCCAGGGAGGGCTTCCTGCTGAGGTGGCATCCCAGTGTAACCCTCAGGGCCAAGGAGGAGTTTGGGAGAAAAACAGAGAGGGGTGACACAAGGGAATTCCACGTAGAGGGAGAAGGATCTACTAGGGAATGATGCCTGCTGGGAACTTCAGGTAGTTCAATCTGGTTCGCTGAAGAGACCAAGCAGGGAGACAGTGAGGCTGGCATGGTCTGGAAGACCTGGCGTTTCCCCCAGAGTGTAGAGGGAGACCCAGGGAAGGTTTAACCTGGGGGTGATGTGATGAGATTCTCCAGTCAGACTGCAGTGTGGATAAGGATGAGGCATCTGGCAAGGCCAGTTACGCAGACACCAGGCAGGAACCTGCCGCAGTTTCTAGGTAATATTAGCCCTGCACGGGAAGAAGTGAACAGCGAGGAGGCGGTGGGGAGATGGTAGACTGGACAGGAGGAGGCCAGTGGGATGCCGGACAGGGCTGGACGGAGGCATCTCTGCCTGGGCCCCTGGGCGAGGGCGGCCGAGATGACGAGCGCAGAGGTGCGCGTTGCTTTTGGCATACCGAGTGCGAGGTGGGTGGGGAGGCAGACTGCAGAGCTGGGAGAGCTCTGGGCTGCAGCTGGAACTGCAGAGCTGTCAGGTACGGGTGATAACAGAAGGCAGAGGGAAATGTTTCAACATGACGTGAGCGGTGAGCTCTGGACAGAATCCTGGGGGTGCTAATAGGAAGTCGAGGGTAGGAGAAAAGGGTTGGAAAAGAGGTGAAGCATATCAGAAATGTAGGAGAAAATCCCAAGAGCATGTGGTATCACAGAGGCCAAGGGAATGGATATTCAATAAGGAAGCGATTTTAAAAAATGTGAAAAGCTGTAGACTGGCCTTTAAAAGAACTGAAAGTATCGCAGGGTTTGGCAACAAAGAGGTCCAAGGTGATTTGGGCAAGAACGCTTGGCGACTGTATTCCCGTGAACACCGGTTCATTAGAGTAGTGCGGGCGGAAATCAGGCGGTGGTACTTTGGGAAGCGCGGGAGGTGCAACAGTAATGAGCATGAACAACTCTGCCCCCAATCTTGACTGTCAGGAAGGGGATGGGAGACAGACAGAGACAGTGAATGGTGAAGAAGGAATACAGTAACTAGTAGCAAAAATAATTGTCCTTTTCACTGTGCCCTGTACACACTTCTAAATACTGTTATGCATATGAAAGCTCATTTGCTTTTTATAAGAACCATATAAAATCGCTATTATTTTCCCCATTTTACAGAATTAAAAGTCTTGCCTGAGGTGATATAACTCTTAAGTGCTGGAGCTGGGGATCTGAACCCAAGCAGTCTGCCCAGAGTTTATTTTTATTTATTTATTAACAAATCCTGCCTCATGTTTATTTATACAAATAACACAAGAGGACCCATGCAGACAGCAGCCCAGAGGTCACACGAGTCCTTTTGTCCTCACAATGGCAGATAGATGCCTGTACTTTGGAGCCTTCATGGGGCCCTGGGCACCTTCGGGAGCCTGAGCTGGAACTGAAGCTGGAGCTGCAGACTAAGGCCTCGGACAGATCCTTGGCCTTGGCCAGCTGAGCCTGACCCTTTGGCAGTGTGTGCACGAGCATGCTTCCCAAACTGGGGGTGGGCAGTGTAGGCACATCGACTGAGCTTGCGGCTAACACCATTGGGATCTTGGTCTTCCCCTCCTTGGGCTTTGCGAGGGCCCAGACAGCTTCAGCACGAGCACTCATGGCCTTGGCATTGACGGCCTACATCTTCTTCAGGCCATTCTTGTGCTTCTTGGAAAAGCACAGGTTCCTTGGGAACTTGGGATCCAGCCCTTTAAGAGATTCATATCTTTGTGATTGGGGTTTCCTGATGCATTTCTGTGCCACTTAGGGGACTGGTTGTGTGTGGTGTGGCCCTTGGCCTTGGCCATGTCTGCACTGTGACTCACCTACTCTAAAGTTTCATCACTGGACTACACGTATATTGCTTCCCTTATGATCATTTTAGCCACCCACAATTTAGCCTTTGGGTAGGGAAGCATGATGTTACTAGGTGAAAAATGTTAGAAGCCAGACAGTATGTATCATAAGGATCAACCTAGTAGAGAGAACAAATGTTAATTCGGAGTTTTGTTATTTTGTTGCCAACAGAGCATTAGTAAAGAGTTTTCATAAGTGTGGTCAGTACAAAAGTGATCCAACAGTGTTATGAGGACATTGTGTAGGTGTTTTCATAAGTGTGGTCAGGACAAAAGTGATCCAACAGTGTTATGAGGACATTGTGTAGGTGATAAGGAGTGATAGGGTAGATGCAGTTTAGAGAGACTTTGAGAGACAGATGCCATGGTTTAGAGTTGATGTAACAGTTGGGAGCTGTTCACGGGTTTTCTAAGAAAGAAGCAGAGCTATTATATTATTTCGTGAGTCCTGATCTTGTAGAAGTAGTCAGATTAGATGAAAGGGGAAGAGAAGAGCTGATAGTTGTGCTAAAGGAGGTGACTGTTTTATTGGCCCAGGTGTAAGGTGATCACCATCTGAGAGTCATAGCATTCACAGAGGTAAATCTGACAATTGGTGAAGAAGGAATTGCAATATTTGGTGAGTATTTGAATAAGGGTTCAGGGAAAAGAACAATGTATTAAGTTTCAGTTATTTCAAAGAAGTAAAGTAGGAAATTAATGGACAGGAAACTAAATTGAGGAATTTGAGAGTGGAAACTGGTATTAGAAGAAAGAGTAATTTACTTGATGAATATATTTAAGAATGCTTTTCTCAGTCCTGTGAGCTGAGTCTCCTGTTGACTGAGCATGGATTTATGATGGCCTTAGGTAAAGAGTGTTGGGTTTTTAGGTAGTAATGGGGGTCTTCCAAAATGACTTACAAGCAATTAATAATTTGAAGCTTCAAATTGGGTGCGAATTTCAGGGATGGCGATAAGAATTTGAGGGCAGTAGCTTAGAGATAAAAGTTGGGTCATGTTTTGATTTATGAATAGTCTAAACTGAGGAAGAGTGTCGACTCTTTTTCTTCTGTCCCTGTGTGAATTTCCATGTGGTATTGAGGGTAGGTGTGCTGAATATTCATTTCAAAGTATATTATCTCTTCCAGATAGGGTGTAAAAATGATGTCTTGATCAGCTGTCATCAGATACCTCCTGGTACTTTTTTAGAGTTAGCACTTGGACCTCAGGGTCGTGACCATAGTGTCCTGTGGGTCGTCTTTTCTTACTGCTGGGAAGTTTTGACAGGTTTCTTAGGGGTCTGGAATTATTTCCATTCTAAACTGTCTACTATTATTAGACACAGCTGAGTATCTGTATGTTCTTTCATCTTTGCGCTGATAATTGAACCCAGTAACAGAAACTCTTAGTATTGCTGGAAATGACCAAAGACAAATTTCTGCATGGTCCCAAGGACCTCCTCCCTTTCAGCTTTTTGTGCTTTAACATCCTACTGACTATGAGTTATGGGAGAAAGAGACCATGACCAGCACTTGGTGGTCACTCATGTTGTATTTTTTTTTTTTCTTTTTGGTGCCTTCTTGGGCTTTTTTTCTAGGTCTCTGTGGAAATGATACTTTTTTTTGGCACATTTTGGAGAAAAGTAAAGTATTCCAGATCCTTTCCAAATATTATCCTTGTGAGGAATGGACTTGGCTCATAGGGTTTGAGCGATAAATAATGATCCTGCTAGTATAAGACATTTGAGCCACATGAGTATATATCCTTGAGCTCAGCAGACACCTGCTCTCAGCGTAGACCTGCGTTTGTTCTACGTCTGGTATGCACACTGTGCTGTACATGCATATACAAGTTTAATATTACCTGGGTGAATTTTCAGTGCTACATGGTCTAGTTATCCTTGTCAGTATTTGTAAGTATCTGTCTAGTTTTAAGTTTCCTCACATACTCAAAAGTTGACAAAAGAACTCTTCAATTTCCTTGGTCCCTTAGTAGCAGACCATTGTACTTTTTCTGCTTTGCCAGAAGAAAAGGATTAGGGAATATGTATATATACATTTTTTGAAACAGAGTTTTATTATGTCACCCTCGGTAGAGTGCTGTGGCATCACACCTCACAGCAACTTCAAACTCTTGGGCTTATATGATTCTCTTGTCTCAGCCTCCCAAGTAGCTGGGACTATAGGCACCTGCCACAAAAACCAGCTAGTTTATTTATTTATTTATTTATTTAGTTGTAGTTGTCATTGTTTGTCCAGGTTGGAACCTGCCAACTCCAGTGTATGTGGCTAGTGCTCTAGATGCTAAGCTACAGGCGCCAAGCCAGGATTAGGAAATATTTTACATTAATATGTTCTGTTCACAACATGTAGGTACATTGTTTATAGGATGCAGGAATTTAGCAAAAAGAAAAATGATACCTATAAGGGTAATGCGAATCCATGTAATTTTGCAGGTAAGATCTTCCCTGTTCCATGTATCACATTTGTTCTTAAAAGGTAGAGTTTAACGATTTTTGACTCTTAACAAAGCTCAGTCATAGGTTGCATAGGTTGAACTGGCTGTGGAAGTAAATAACTTTGAACTTTTCTCAGGAAACAAAAGGAAGAATACTTTAAACATCCTGTCTTCTACAAGAGGTATTTATATTACTTTACATGACTATATCTCTGTTCTTTCTTTATTTCCGTATCTCTAATAAGTGCTAATCTCATCTAAAAATAAAGAAATCCCTTTCAAAAATTCACCAGTAATTTACGTGAGCCTTTTGAAGGCTCAAATCAATTCAGAGTATTTTTTTTTTTAAAGAAAGCGTGAAACAAAACGTATTGACAGAGGGAGAAATAGGCTTACAGATCAAGATCAAGATGCTGGCTCAGAGAGCAAGACGTATTCACCACCGACAGCAAATGGGCCCACTGTCCTGACAAGGAAAAGGGAGAGGAAATGTGGCGTGTTTGGAAAAAGAAATCTGTAACCAGAGTGATTGATCTGCATCCAAGTTTCTTCTTCAGGACAATTCTGAGCTTATAAATTGAGTTTACAAGAAGCAGAACACCCATAAAAACCATGGCCTACTAATGGAATGATTAGGTCCACTACTGTGTAAGAGACGTATATCGTATATAAATTTTGTTTTCCAGGGGAGGTGCTTAAGAAGAAGAAGAAACACACACTTCTCTTACTATCATAGTAAGCAGATTTGTGTTATGTATAGGCCACTTGGATATGTACAGGGCTTTCAGGTGTACAGTCTGTGTCTCTGAAGGATGAAGGGTCCAGTTAAGAAGGATCAAAGGATGCCTGCAAGAAAACTAATAATTCAAGAAAGCATAGCTGAGGTCCCAGGTAGGTATGGCAGATACCAGCTCAGAGAGCTCAGTTTTTTTTTTTTTTTTTTTTTTTCTATTAAATACATGTATTTTATTATTCTTCATTACATTATTCCCCCCCCCACCCGTCTGTGATAAGACAGAATTGATTTACAGAAAAGAATACAGAAAACACCAAAGCTCCTGGTAGTGGGAGAGATTTCAAG